>WWPM01024191.1:0-10416 GCA_023279145.1 Glomeris maerens | reverse complement strand
AGTTAAAATCCAAAACTTTCCCAAATATTCTTAATCATGTGGCAAAAAACGGTCTTTTGATTAGTTAATTTTCTAATTAAATAAACACCAGGGTTTACCAGGCTTTTTCGCATACTTTGGTGGCCCTTAAAAGGGCCGTTTTTGTAGGTTTAGATGCAGGTGTCCATCTACTTTGTGGATGTGTATTTGGTGACTGCTTTGGTACCTTCAGAAACTGCGTGCTTCGCCAACTCGCCTGGCAAAAGCAAACGTACGGCTGTTTGAATTTCTCTGCTCGTGATCGTCGATCGCTTGTTGTAATGAGCGAGCCGCGACGCTTCAGCCGCGATCCTTTCAAAGATGTCGTTCACAAAGCTGTTCATAATGCTCATAGCTTTCGAAGAAATGCCAGTATCTGGGTGGACCTGCTTCAGTACTTTGTAGATGTAGATAGCATAGCTTTCCTTCCTGCGCTTCTTCTTCTTTTTCTTATCACCTTTGGTAATATTCTTCTGGGCTTTTCCCGCCTTTTTCGCTGCCTTACCGCTCGTTTGTGGAGGCATCTTTCTCTGTTCGCAAACAGGATCGATATGAACTAGCAAAAGCGTCGCACTGCCTTTTATACCAGAGCCGCGGATAGCTGTAGGCCACTGGCGTACCGCGGGGAAAGCTCATTACTGCCATTGGTTGATTTTGGAGGGAAGCGATTCTATTCGTTGTCTGGGTATCCTTGCAAGCTGCACATACCCAAAACATTTATCATACATTTATTTTCGGGTTTGAAATTGGAAAACCCTTTTAGAAAACACATTTTAAATGCACTAAAAATAAAAAAATAATTTGAGCAAATTTGAAATGTACAACACCCCCCCCTCCCAAAGGAAAACGTGGGGCGCATTTGTCTCTGTACGAAAGAGATGTATGTAGTGATGCGCCCCACGTTTTCGTTTGTAAATTTTAAATGGGTGCAAATTATTTTTAAATTTTTAGTGCATTTTTAAAACGTGTTTTTTCAAAGGGTTTTTATTTCATTATTATTTTATCCTTTTTAGTTATAAGTTTTCAAAAACTAACAACTAAAAAGGTAAAAATGTTCCCAAAAACTGTGTGAGTGTGGGTCGTAGCGCTATAAGTCTATATACTAGTATATAAAAATGAAGCCACTTTTCGACTTTGTTACACAACTCCTCCGAAACTACTGCACCGATTTAACTAAACTTTGCCACAGCGCCACAATCGACCCCCTGAGTGTTATTGGGTACCCATTACCCACCTAACTTACCTGTGAGAGGTGTAATCCTAATCGCCAAGAAATATAACGCCACCTGGTGGATGCAACAAACGATATTTCGTTCCAAATTCCCTGTTGCATTCCAATTAAGGTTCTCCATTCCAATTTCGCTGCTTCGTTCCAATTTTCCTATTTTATTCCTAACTTTCACTGAACAACATCGGGTCGTTCAATGCAGCATTTATTTCATCACAAAACGCATAATTAACTCCGTCAGTATATTTCCAACTTTCCCATGGACGATCACATCGATTTTAAAGCGTTTTCAAATCGCCTTAGTTTGACAATGAAATCGCTTCAAAATCGCTTCAGTTTTCCATTGAAATCGTTTCAGTTCTAAATTCTTAAAGCCTTCAGGGCGAGCCACAGCAACGCGTGGCCGCGGGTACGGCTTGTTGTTTATAAAACGTTTTGAAGCGTCCCTTGAAAACTCTGTACCAGGCGCTAATACCACAACCCCCTTGGTGGTGCTCATACTCGCCAACGAAGCACCCGTTACGAACCAATCTCATCACTGCTGTCCGGGGATGGGAGAAGTGAAAAGTTGGGCGCTTGTGTGTGTGTTGAAAAACGGCTGAATTCGTATTGTATTCGAAATAGTGTTGAGAACAAGGAAAAAACTACGGATTACGGTTGTCCAGTTTGAAAGTGAGCTTTCCAGAAATTTTGAGAAAAAAAGGTGTTTGGGAAGTGGGTCAAATGTCGGTTTTACGGGCTGGGATGCGGACGGGCAGACGGGCACACAAACACCACGGCAAGCTAAGTAAAACGTGTTCATTAATAATAATAATAATAATTAATTGAAATATGATTTGGTGCACAATTACTAAAAGTAATGTTACGACAAGGTTTGCTGTAAGAAGAGACGGTTCCAATTACTATTGTGATTTAGAGACTTTAAGTTGTATTTATAATGCTATCGAACACGTTTTAACAATTTGAAAAGGCAGAACAGTGAGAAAAAAATGAACATGGGAAGTAAATTATGAAAATTCTTTTCTCCATTTTCCCCAACAAATGAAACATAAAAAGTCAAGAAAAACTGAAAACTGGTCGGGGAATTTCATTTGCAAATTTCAGTGGTCACTCTGAATATCCAACTTTCATTGTTTTTGATCATCTAATGATAGAAAGCAAAGGTGAAGCACAATTTTTGAAAATAAGCGCTTTCTAAATACTAGTATGTACAGTTGTTTTGAAAACAGTTGACGAAACTGAAGAGCTAACGAATTCCATGTAGACCAGTCAAGAATGATTTTTAATGACTTTGGAAGCACTGCATAAATGGTTGCTTATTACATTTCAGCTGTGTAGTTGGCATCAGCTTATATTTAATCTAATTATGCAAGTACATAGCCCTACCCATTTTCGGCAATTAAATAACAGCTTTTTTGCAATCAGTGATGCGAAACTATTTTCTGAACCAATTTGCAGACATTACGAATTAGTAGCAAATCCTAAACAAAAATATACATTCCAGAAAATAATGTTCTGTATAAATTCAGTCACTAATTACAAATTACAAGACGGACAATTTAGTAAAAAACTATTAATTAAACTATCATTTCTCAGCAACTATTTGTTGTTACACGCAACGACAATATTTCCCAGGGTGAAAGTGGACTTTTTCACAGAAAATGGTGGCCCTTAAAAGGGCCGTTTGTTTGTCTTTTCTGTTGGTATTGGAGGTGACCAACATATGATGGTTAACCGCCAAATCCATACAAAGTTCTTCCTTGTCTTTTCAGGGCGTAAACGACATCCATAGCGGTGACAGTCTTCCTTTTAGCATGTTCAGTATAGGTGACCGCATCCCTGATGACGTTTTCCAGAAAAACTTTCAAGACTCCACGAGTTTCTTCATAAATCAGGCCAGAAATACGCTTAACCCCTCCTCTGCGAGCTAAACGACGGATAGCTGGCTTGGTGATGCCCTGGATGTTGTCTCTCAACACCTTCCTATGCCTCTTAGCACCTCCCTTCCCAAGTCCCTTGCCTCCTTTACCGCGGCCAGACATCTTTACCTTAAACTCGAAGAGAAGTGAACTCAACTAACTGCGCTCAACTGGTACCAGAGCAGTGGAACGCCGTCCTTTTATATCCTACCCCGCAGCTCTCTTTTTGGTCCGCTGACGATTCCGCTCGCAGCGCCGCGTGTCTGTCTCGGTCAATACGCATACTAGTAACAACCGCTCTTCCCGCCTACAGTTGGCAGTAGTAATTTCTAATGGCATTTCCCAATCTGTTCACAATAAATGAATAAAATTAAACGTTGTTTTTAAATATGCAATTTAGCAAAAATATTTCTGAAACATTTAAATCGGCAACAATTACCAAAAACATATCTGTTAGTTGCCCAAATTGCACATGCATCTCATGCACATCTAATTATCAATTATGAGCAATATGAATTTCATTGTTACGGATTTCTTTATTTGTCAAAAAACTTTTCCAGTATTTCCACAAATCGAAATAATTTGACAAGAAGCTCAGTCTACAAAATTCTACTTTAGGCCAAGTAAAAATAATTATTCGTTTATCGTCCGGATTTTTTGAAAACTCGACGCGGCGGGCGGCATTTTATTTTGATTTTTATTAAATAATCCGAATATTTTCTCGAAAAATTCGGCGCGGGCGGATATTTTTTATTACGTTTTTCTAAGCTTACTTTGGTGTTCATCCGTCCGTCCGTCCCAGAATTTTTAGAATGGAATACGAAATCCCATTCCAAAAATTCTGGAAAAGCGCGGTGTTTAGAACGAACGACAGAGTGACGAGTTCCATGCAGTGGCGCCATCTACCGTTGTCCGCCACAGCTGTCTTTTTTTAGTGAAAACGCTGCTTATTGAAATTTCCTCGGATTTTCACCATGGATTTTGTATGACAGCGCTCCGAAAACTTCGTAGCGCGCATCTGCCGGTTTGCGAGAAACATCGAAAGAAAGTGAGTAAAAATTCGAAAACGATGACAAATTCCAGCGCGGGCGGATTTTTTTTTTAATTTAAAAAAGAATTCCGCGGGGACAATTTCCCAAAAAAAAATCGGCGCGGGCGAGGACGATAAACGGAGAATTTTTTTACTTGGCCTTAAATTTATTTACAGCATTTAAGTTGTAATAATATTTTCAACAAGTTCTTTTGTAGGGTTCAAAAGTTATTGTACTCATGTTGGATTCATATCTATTTGCATCATTTTTGTACTAAAAATGTCAGATTAGGAATACAGAGAGCAACATGACTGAATAATATAATAGTGCACAATATTAAATAGCTTAAAAACTGTGATAGCAAATCAAGCAACGTGCAGTCAATGTAAATAAAATCGGAATAGACTACCTACATTACTAATATAATAATGTTCAAAGTTTGCAATTATGTAATATACATAATTGTATAATATAAACGACCATATTGCCTCTGCATGAATAAAGTGCTAATACATTCTTCTAATACTAAGTAAAAATGTCGCGGTCCTTGGCACTCACTCTTCCCATTTTCCCTTCTCGTTGCCGTACTAAAAACCACAATAACTACACATTAAACTGAACTACTACAACATCCTCGTCGAAACCCAACCATCGTCACCAAAGTTGGAACGAAATATAACATCAAAATGGAGCTGAAACAGCAAAAACCACCGGTTACATACGACATTTTCGCTGTTTCAACCGCCCAAAATTATTTTTAAACTTGCCATCTACTAATGCGAAAAAATCCTGCCCGTATTAGAACCTACTAAGGAAGATTGTGTGGAAAATTTATGTATGTATTGATAATGGTTGGGGCGCAAGAAAATAGCGAAGATGAAGGTGAAGAACAGTTGTGAGGCGGAAATGAAACGGCTGGATGACGAGAGCTCTCTCCGCGGTCCGCCATTTGCCTATAAAATAGCGAGCCGAGCGGCGGAAAAGTTCATTTGGAAACTGCGCTGTGATCGGTTCACACTATGTTGTCTGAAGAAGATGCGACACCAGTGGCGTCGTCGTCATCAGCTGCCCAACCATCCGTCACACCGAAGAAGAGCCGCAAATCGGCATTGAAGCCGAAGGCAAGGGCGAAAGCTGACCATCCTAAGGTCTCCGAAATGGTAATGGAAGCCATTAGGGCTTTGAACGAACGAAAGGGCTCTTCTGTGCAAGCCATCAAGAAGTACATGTCTTCTCAGTACAAGGTTGATGTTGAGAAACTGGCTCCCTTTGTCAGAAAAGCCCTTAAAAGCGGCGTTGACACTTACAAACTGGTGCAAACAAGAGGCAAAGGGGCCAGTGGCTCTTTCAAGTTGGCTGCAAAAGAAGTCAAAAAATCTCCACCAAAATCCACCAAGAAAACGGTGAAGAAAGCCAAGAATGCCAATGCAAAAAGCCCCAAAGTAGTAGTGAAGAGCCCCAAGGCTGTTGCTGCTTCTGCGAAGAGCTCAAAGAAAGTTGCCGCAAAGAGCCCAAAGAAGACTGCTGCGAGAGGCCCTAAGAAAGCAGTAGCAGCTGCTAAAACTGATACTCCTAAGAAAGCTGCAAAAAGCCCCAAGGCGAAAGTTGCTCGAAAACAAACTGTCAAGATCTGGGTCCAGAGACCTAAAGTTGCTAAAAAGATACCAGTGAAGAAGCAGCAACAGCCCAAAAGAGCTCTCAAACCAGAGAACCCAACCAAAAAGACCTTGTCCAGGAGGGCATCCAAGAAGTGAAAGGATCCACTGACAACAAAACGGCCCTTTTTAGGGCCACCAATTAATAAGGAGAAGTTTTACTGTCACTGACCCAGTGATACAAATGATCAATTTTTATGGTATATTAAATGGATTTCTGAATTATGCGCAGTATTTAACAACAAAGGAGAAGTTTTTGAAATCATTTTGAATTATAATAAGATGGAGTTTCATTAGTTATAAGATCTTGTGCATGGGCGGGGCTTAGGACACGCCCACTGGTCCCACCCAGGAGATGATGTCATAGCTAAACCACACCCTTGTGTGACTACTGAAAACCAAAAACAAATTCAAATATGTGTAAATCTTGATGGAGAAATTAATCTAGTATTCTAAAATCAATTGCCTATTTTGGTTGTTGATCGATGCCATCATGTAGATCGCTGGAAAAACTCGCTGGTGGCTGGAAACAAACTGAGATCGCTCTGGCAAAAACTTGTTCGTCCCGTGGGCGCAGCCATTTGTGTTTCACAATTCCACAACTGCTCAATGTTAATACTAATAGGTAATTACATTGAAATAAAGTTAGAAAAGAATATTGAATAATACAAAAATATTTCACGGAAAAATTTGATGAAATATAATCAAATAACATTGTAATATATACGTCTTAATTTCTTTACTCCTAGGTATACAATACATACAATATTTTGCGACATGCACGCGTTCGTTCAACATATTGCTGTAAATTTTGTAAACTGAAAATATTCTTATATATGTATAGGTATAAGTAAGTATATGTATATAGAAATCATCCCCTCGGTTGAATAACAAACAAAATCCAGTGTAAACTATACTGAATTTTGTGCCAAAAAACAATCTAATTAATCTAATTTTGTACAAAATCTCATTATTTACACAATTTCATTTCTAATTAGGTACTTGTGCAATATTCCCAAGTTCTCTTCAATAGAAACAGTATAAGATAAAGGAGTACAAGACTGACTGTACATTAAAATTCGTTACTTCCTAAGCAATAGGGGGGAAAAATTAAGTATCTCCTTGGTTTCTTAATTCCTGCAAATATTCTGATAATATAGCAGTCATTTACTGTATGCTCATTTCAAAATGGACGGACAGAATATCACTTATTTTCAAACTACTGTAAACGCGTTTGCATCTTTCAAAATCTGTCTTACAGTAGTAATACTGGTGTGTTGCAGAAATTGCAACGGATTCATTCCTCGCACGACCGGTAGAAAATAAAATTATACTCGATAAAAGTTTCAGTTGAGTTTGCGAGGCAAGCCTGAAAAAAATATACGCCATTAATCCACCTGTCATTTGCCAAATTTTCAAGCGACAAGATTTTCTACTTACTTGAAGATGGTTATTGATGCCGGATATGCGGAATTTGTAATTGCTTTCCACGAATAAGCCGATGGGCAAATTCCAAGACGGTGTCAATTCCTGCAAACACAGAAAACCCTCCATTAGAAAACTGGAAATTGCAAACGCTCATTCAACATGAAACCATCAGAGTTGGTTGCGTGACTACCTAACGATTTGTTTTTTCTACAAATTCACCACAGTATACTTGTATTTTGTTGGTTCATTGTTTATCTGCTGCCATTTTTGATCTAGGCCCATTTGTAAATGACATTTTCATGGGGTCACGGAAATAGCTATAACAATGATGGCATTACAGATAACAAAATAAACCTATATTATAATCCGAAACACATTGCAAACTTTCAGAATATGTATTCAAGTTTTGGGGAGCTTTCAGTCAAACCTGACTAAATAGGTGTTAAACTTTGCAAAATCGCAATTTCTTGTGTACATTCATCAGTTAGTATAGGTATTACCTGCCATTAAATTTTCATTGTGTTCCTGGGTAGTTGTGGAATTATGATGATGACAATTTGTGACAAAATGAACAAAAATGAAGGCGTGAAATGAAATGGGGTGCAAAAAATACAAAAGTAAAACACAAATGACATTTCACCCAAATATCAATCAAAATAACTTGCATGTGATTTTCTTTCAGTTGTTGGATCATCCGGAATAAAATGTTCCTCGGGATTTTGGCCGGTGGGATGCGAGCATTCTGTTATCTTATTTCCAGTCTGACAGTAATCGATATAAATATCCTGCGTGTTGTTCAGCCTTAAAAATTATCAAATTGAATGTAATTTTTTTTGTTCGTTCCAATCGGCCCTAATTTCAATCAATTATCATCCAAATATTGCAACAGTGCTTACACAAACTGCAGAGTTAAGGTCTCCTGAATCATGTATCTGCTGAGTGGCACGCTGTACGTTATGTTCAACGGACTGCACGAACTGCAATCCTGACTGGAGAACGTGTAATTGAATTCCGCCAACGTTACTTCTCTCACAGCATGTAGAATACCTAGAAACCACAAATCAAGTGTCCAATAATTATAATCAAGTACACTGTACACTGCACTAAATCGGTAACCAAAAATCAATCACTTCGATTCAACGTTGGCACACGCCGCTTCCCTCGTCCGCTGATAGTAATTTTGGAAATTTTATTGTGAAACATCCTAAAAAATAAAACAAAAATAATAGTTCATACACAGGCCAACATTTAGTCACTTAAGACACGCACAATAGTCACAAAATCTACCAAATTTAGGACTAATAATACCCATTCTCTTAGAGTTTACTCCAATTGGGGTAAACGTGAAATAATTAGGGGAAACGAAGACCCAATAGACATCAATAAATTAATATAATTTATGTCAGTGTATCAAAAATTACACATTTTTCCAAAACCAACATAAGTCAGTTTTCTCTAAAAATTCACCTCGGTTCGTTCAATCTTTGCCGGTCCTCCGACAAATTGCCTCCGTTATCCGACACGTCTCTGTCTTCTGCCAAGTTCATATCTAAATTCCACGAGAGAAGTGTTATTCAGTGTCTGTTTCTAAATAATCAAAGAAGACGTACAACAACCAACCGTCATTTGCGAGCGTCATCATCCTGGGTGCAGACGCAACGGCATTGCCTTTTGCCAAATTAGCGATGAACGCGGACGGACCAGCAGTAGGGGCACTTGGCGTTGTTGCGGCAACTTTGGGCCTAACCTGCGCCGAAACCGGCCGCCCAATGTTAGATGCCCTTGGATCGTTACAGCAGAAAGACTGACATCTATGTGTTGAACCTGAAAATCATAATCTCTCCAATATTCTGCCGCCTGTACAACCGTTCCTGTTCTAAACCCAGCTACTGTTCCAATTCCTTTGATATTCAATTTGCTATTTATATATCACAACACCCCTTAGTATTCTAATGCTGTTGATCATACCCGTACAACTAGCCGGTGCTCCCAGAAGATTGCGCTTGCCCTGGACGCGGACGGTAAGCGCGGAAGACGTTGCTTGCACGACCATCTGCGATCCGTTCAAAGATGGTGCGGTGGTTGTCGGCGAAGACATTGTACGATTGCTACGTGACCATGACGAGGTCCTTGTTATCTTCATCGAGGTCTCTGTTAAATTAAGTCCTCTAAGGTCTGGGCCACCGGCGAACCCAAAAGATGAGTTGGTGCTTATGTTTGCCTTTGATGCCATTGCATTTAACCTGGAAATACAGAAAGCAATTTCAGCTGTTGTTGGTTTTTCACCAATCCCGCGAGCCTTACTCTGCATTTGCAACTCCCGCCGACAAGTCGTAAACTTGCCGCTTCTGCCATTCAAGGATATAAAGAGTTGCCATTGCAACCAAGCTGGAATAATAAACACGCGTGTAATTACGACTTATCGAAGACAGTTCTAAATTGCAATATATAATGGTTACCAAAGTGCCATGACCAAGATGAGGATAACTATGGTCACTTGGACAAATTTGTTGGAGCAAAGACCTCTTTCGTCCAAGAGATGCCGACGCCGGCCGAAAGCCATTTTCGTAGGTGTTGCTGTTGACACACGCACGCTGCTATTTGACCGACTGCAACGAGATAAATACATGAAACCGCGAACTGCCAATGCAATCAAGTAAAACGTTATAACTATTGCATGTTGCTATATTATGATTGAATACCTGACAATCGTGCTGGCACTGGAAGTGGACTTCATACTGTCAATGCGCCTCGGCTTCGACAGTTTGCGATTCATGCGCTCGAGCTCGTCGATTCGGTTCCCCAGGTTGTCGGTCACCTTGCATAATTCTTTGATGGCGCCAATGTTTTCAATGAAGATACGATCCTACGAATTAAACGAAATAAAAATAAATCCTTCAGTACATGAATAAATACATTAATGAATAACTAAGTAAACACATGAATAAGTTACAAACTGAATGGAGAAACAAACTAAATGAATAATTAAATAAAGAAATGAACCACTGAATACAAATGAATACTAATGGATAAACAGAGGGAAATAAATAAGAAACAAATGCATAAATAATTTAAGAAATATATAAAAATTAGTATTGAAAGCAATTTTCACATTTGTATTTGCGCAAGACAAACAC
>WWPM01024190.1:0-25939 GCA_023279145.1 Glomeris maerens | reverse complement strand
CGTACTGCCCATGCAAGCACATGCATGCGAAGAACGACGTTATTATTGGTATTTACAAAGGTTTGCGTCTCATTGTGACGAAAATAGTGAGACGGGCAAGTTTATTTCCGCGTTTGTCCCTAATAACCGTGCATGTGTTTATGGCATCCTCTGTGGCTCAGACGCCATTGTTTATACTCATTTTTATACAAAAAGATCTCCCATGGCGCGTACTTGCTTTACAATGCTCTATTTTCTAGCAGGTAGGAATGCACATGGTATGTGTACCAACACAATATAAGCTATTTTTACGCAACACCTTTTGCATTAATTCTGTCTAGTAGTAGGCAAATTTTGTACACTTAACAAAAGTCTGTTTTGACTGTCAGTATGAACTTATAGGGCCAAAATTTGAATTTAAACTACCTTGTATAGTTAGATAATAACATTTTAAAATTTGGAAAAGGGGACATTCATAAATGATATCACACTCCAAAAAGGGGAGGATGTCTTTCAAAGTGCGACAAGGGAGGGTCAAATAATCCCAGTTGAGATTGGCACAGAGAATTTGGGGCGTGACGGAGAAGATCCAAAATTTATCCAAAATGCGAGACATAATTTGTGGATGTCCCCTAATGTATAACAATTGTAGAATCTCACTTAAAATTTGACACGTCTACCTTTGATTGTATATTTGTGTTGAACACGTTTAATTATTTTTGTTTTTGGTTTTTTTTTTTGTTTTCACATGTTTTCATTTGGTAAAATGATTTTTATCGCCGAAGTTGACTAATATACGGGCGCATATTGTGTTCAAATTTCCCGCCAAATAATCTGAATGCGCGCCATCTAGTCGCTGGAAATGGAACAAACTTTTATATCATAGTAACATACATCATGTAATAAAATACGGAAATTGTTCAAATAATATATTAAAATCGTCCCATATCACTACAAAAATTGCAGTGCCTTAAGAGGTGAGAACTATTTGCAGAACGAAATAAGTTTGATCAGGTCTTGGGCAACACATTTCCCGTTCCGCTCATTTGCAAGGTTCTTGCAGTGCGCAGTCGTTGTGCGAATCATTCAATCGCGAAAGCCTACCATTTTAGTAGGTTTCATGCAATAGTATTGCGCGCAAGTAATTGCTAATTATAAAAATTACCGAGAGGAATTTTGATCTATGATGGAAGCAAGGCGTGGTGAGAAGTTTTCAGAAGTGTACCCACGTGTTTAGTGTAAAGTACGGACGTGTTTATTTGAAAGTCAGCAGATTGTTAACCATATGCCACTTGGAAAATTATCCAAAATCTGGATTGGTTGGTAAGTATAGGCTGAAATGCGTAGAGACATTGGATGCACTAATAACGTACATTATAATGAACCGCCTTTCAGGACTGCTGCTGTGTGCTTGGGACTTGGAGGATTTTGGTTAACCAAATTATCAGTCGATAAAAACCGTTATGATGCAATGAAAGTGCGAGAACGGATGAGAAACGCAAACTCAGGAGAATACGAGCCAAGTTACAGGAAATTCGCCAAATAAATCGAAATCGCGTATACACGCATATCTAAAAAAATATGGCCCAGCAACTGCTTGACCCATCGAAATTACAGCTAGTAACTGAGCTGGAAATTGAAATGATGTCCGATATGTATAACAGGATGACTTCTGCATGTCACAGAAAATGCATTCCTCCGAAATACAGGGAAGCTGAATTGGCTAAAGGAGAATCGGTTTGTTTGGATCGCTGTGTTGCCAAGTATCTGGAAATTCACGAAAGAATCGGAAAGAAATTGACCCAGATGTCGATGCAAGATGAAGAAGCGATGAAGAAGCTGCAGGAGCAGCAGCAAGCCTTGCCAAAATAGTTAGAAATTTCTATGTATGGCGCAGAACGACATTTGTACGTCGTAAAAATAGTGATGTAATCAATATCTTTATGTGCAGTATTACAAGAAATTCTTGTAGGTTGAAAGTTAGTATTATAATTAAAATCTTCCCTCAAATTTCACAGTGTCTGCTATTTTAGCTTTATAGTAGCGATGTATATAGATGGCGTTTTGGATGGTATTCGTTGAAACGGTTAACATTTGTATACTGAGATGTAGTCAACATTCAGTTGAAATAAATTTCGTTTTCCTTATTACAGTGTGTGGTTTGTGGACATGAGGACATTTTTGCATTCTTGTTTTGTGCGCGTGAGTTATTTCAGTTTCATACCATGTCCGTAAGCAGAAGCGTCGTTGTGTTTTGCCACGGGGGTTTTGCAGTGGCAATATGCTGTGATTGCAAATTGTGCAATATGCTACTGCGTTGTTTTATGTCTGCTCCTTTTGTTGTTTAATTACCTAGTTTACCAATATTTTAAACTACCATGTGATTGACAATGAATTCGGCATTCAATCATGAGTAGATATACATTCTACGGTATTTCGTCTACGATTTGTCGTCTGTACTGATATTTTTATGTCTGAAATAGCGCCACTGTTCCATTTTGGTTTCGCGACTTGTTTCAATGTTTATCTGCGACGGTAATTGGCTTTCTTGTGGCTTCATTGCTGCACTGGTTATTTACAAACGATGGATATCGTGACAGGTATAAACGCTCTTCGTACAATCATCATGCAAAGTGCCAACCTTGGTGCAGTATCGTCAATGTTTGACTTTGACAAATGAATATTTCAGTTTCCTTTTGCTGTTTGAAAAGTGGCTGAAAGTAAAATGGAAAGCTGTCACCGGGTCTATCATGATGGTATGCCTCGGTGTACTCCTCTTGCAAGAAAGATGGGCATTAATTTTGTAATGTATATTCTGCAGGTGATATTTATGTCATTTATTAGAAATGATTCCAATACATTGGATTCGCCAATGTTTCTGCTACAAGTGTTATCAGTGGCATGCATTTATATTTACAAGAGCTCTGTAAGTAGATACCATCATGCATCTACTTCTAGGCATGCAATTTGTATAGTCATGCGATTATCTCGTGAATTTCATTTGAAGTCGGCAGTTCCTGTGGAAATGTTGCGACTCCAAGAAGACAGAATAGGAAGATCATTTGCATGGTGGTATTATGTAAACTACCTCTCAATCGTTTTACCAGGTATTCCATAGTTATGTACACATTTTGTGCAAGTTTGATAATATGTTTATATTGCTGTGTATGTAATTCATCGTTCCTCGAACTTCTGCATTTTGAAAGTGTCTCATTTATACTATAAAAAAGCCAAGGAGATATCAAAAATTTGTAAAGCAAAATGGTTTCAACGTGTTTTGCACCGTTTATTTTTTAATACATGTTCATGTATTACCAACCAGTAACTTCAAATATAAAATTAATAGAAAAATGCAAGGAAAGTGGTTACTGAAATTATGTCGAACTTTACAATGTCAAACTCTGAAGCAACTTGATACATACACGCTAGTCTTTGAAGAATTGTTTAACAGTTTGTTGCATTTTATTTGATAGCTTTTCATGCTAGAGTTGAAGACCTTGAATACAAATATGCCACCATAAAAATCCCAGTGAAGAAATTATTCATTTTGATACCTCGGTCTGGCAAAATCAGCGGTTTACTAAATGAAGTTGATAAATATGTAGCCCAATGTAATTATGACGATTTGGATTGTGCCGATCACAAGTTCAAAGAACGAACGATCGTCAATACAGTTTACCGAATTCTTCCAGAGGCTGAACAAGATGTGGTGATTGTTATTTTTTGTATATGTAGTGTATTGAGAATTCATTAATGTATTATAGTTTATTAATTTTTCACAATATTTAGGAATACTTGTGCATTGCTGAATTTTGCACTCCTGTGTATACTCTTCGTGAAATGAATCGTGATGGGCGTTTGAGTGATAAGCTGCTTGAAGGCACTGTCAATGTATTTTATAATACACTTAATGACATTCTTGGGAAATGCCATCAATGCCAATCTTCATATGAACTCATTTTATATGATGGTAAAAAGTACACGAGGAGTTACAAAATTATCCAGGTTAAAGTTGGAAAATGTTATTTTTAACTCTAACTACAAATTCATGTACTAAACTTTTTTGTTTTGCGAGCATCTGACAGTCTCACATCTTATTCCTCTGTAATTGAAAATATAATTTTGCCTAGATACGACTTTATAAACTGGATAATTATGACCATGCATATGCTGTGTATTTATGGACTACTTAAATAACTTCTAATTTTTATCATGTATTTCAGATATTGAAAATTATTCAACGCACCGTATTTCGAGAGAAATTAGAAGCGTTATACTTGAGCAAAATGAAGGCTTATCTTTGATTTCTAAAACAAAAATCATGTGAATCCAGTTGCATTATTGCGGCCATGTTATATGTGCAATAATCGAAACCATTACTTGTTATTTTGCGGTTTTTATGGAAAGTTTTTCAACTAGATATCCTAATGTGAATTAAATTCATCATTTGATTGCAATTTGGGATAAAGTTGTGTGTTAATAATTTTTTTGGTCAAATAAATTTAACCAATCAATCCAATGGTGCAATCAATTGACATATTCCATGGAAAATAACATTGTGATATAATTAAGAACGAAGCTTGTTAAAAATTATTTCATTTTAGCGTCTATTTGTATTTTTTATTCGAAATTTAATTGCTATTTGAATACTATAAAATTCGTAAATGTTCTGAAAACATATTACGTGCTATTTAATTGTGTGTCAACACTTGGGTTTTTTGCAGTTAACTATTTTATTGTTGCGCGAAATTAGAATTAGTATTGATTATTTTTTATTCAAAGAATATATTGCACTAAACGGTATTTCGATATCGAGTGACATCACGCCTCGCTGATTGGCTGACCGCTGAAAAGGTTGTCGTTGTGCCACATACAGTGCAGGCATTCGCTACTTGGGTAGCGGTAGCTGATGTTATACGCGTCGATTTAAATTTGTGTTGAAATATTGGCAAATCGTTTCTCCGCTTCAAAGTAAAACACGTAAGTTTAGTTTCTGTACTGCGGAGGTAATTTTTGTACAAAGAAATTGTTTCGTTGAGAGATAATTTATACAGTCTCTACGATTTCATCATGTTTTTCAAATCTGCGTGGTCATGTGTGTCCCAAGTTTGTCAGCTGGAAATCAATGAAAGTCCTTAGCGAAATTTGTTGGTTTCATCCAGCTGCAATTTTCTTGCGCAGGGCCGATTGGATTCGCAATGAATTGCTCATGATTGTATATTTATGAATGGGTTTAGCATCATACAATTCACCTGCAATTAGTTGCACGCAATATTGGTGCTGTTATTGATAGTCGGCAGTTTTACTATCGGAAAAAGGGTTGAAACAATTGAAGAAGTTCGTAAAAAGTTTCTGAAGGTCATCCCCATTATGTTATACTTGCAGTTTGAAAGATAGTTGGTAATACCCCAAAAACAAATGAAAATACTTATTATTTGGGCTATGGTTCAGAATTTAATTTTGCCAAAATTTAACGCCAATTTCCGACAAATCATGTTGCTATTTTAAAAGGATCCTAAAATATATCCCCAAGTTTGCAAAGAATTTAAGTAATTTGTATAATTTAAATTGCTCTAACTGAATTAATGAGACCCATGTAAATTATGAAAGAACAATTTCGAATTAAATTCATATACTGTATGTGCAATTATTTCGAAACCAAAATTAAAATAATCAATGTTTATGAGACTGTAATATATATGCACTGCAAATAAAAAATCAGATGTGAAAGATCAAAGGCCGTACAATGTTTTTAAAATACTATCTGCCCTATTTCCAGAGGAAAACGCAATCGCTTTTAAAAAATAAAATCAAATTAGACTGCATTTTAAAATATACAGAATTGCTTTATATTTCAATTTCAGGCTACCGCACCAAGATGGTGGTTTTTTGCCCAGATGGAGAGTCCTTCATTCATTTGTGGGCCAACCATGGAATTTCCCGCTGTTTTATGGACACAATTTCAGCAACGACATTATTTGTACTCTTGATGATTTACGCGGCCGTCGAGTTTAGCATTTACAGACGATATTCGTCCAAGATTGAAGAAGAACTTCTACCCAAGAGTTGTGCATTCAGACTTCAAGTGCTTCTCACTTTCTTCCTGCCAGTTCTTTATCTGGCCAGACTTCTTTTTCAAGCTTTTCTATCGTCTCCGCAAATTATATACAGCTACATTGCAGTAGCTACTGCGCTCAATGCAATAATTTGGCCAGTATCGTATGCACTTATCAATTTAGAAAGGAAAAATGCCCTGCCTTCAATACCAACAAGAGGACATAGCTTTGGTCTTTTGATGTTTTGGGCATTGGCGTTTATTGTGGAAAATCTGGCATTCTTGAGCCTATTAAGCAGGTCGTGGTGGTTCGATTTGAACGGGTATGTTTCATAATGCGAATGTATTTGAAAATCATACGATGAAACATGCTGAATGTCTTTCTGTACATTTTCGTTATAATCAAATATCTGATTATTATAGCTCAAATTTCCAGCTGTATAAGAAAATACTGAGCACTGACATCTTGCATATTATTAAAGAAACTGGATTTATTTTAGAAAGACATTATGGCCTGTCATTTCAATTCCATAGATAACAATATTACTAGTTTGTTATTATTTATGCAGGGCTCTTCACCAGGCCGAATTTGTCCTCTTTATAATGAGATATATTTCATGTCTTCTTTTATTTGTGCTGGGCATCAAAGCCCCAGGGATCCCAACACATAGAGATCGGTTATCTCTAAGTATCCGTGGCCAACCCAGTTTAGAGGTAAATTTCCGAGCATAATCGAGCGATTAATACAGAACCCTGCTCATATTTATTTCTCATTTATTTAGTCAGGAGGAGCCGGTCGGAGAAAGAGTGCATTTTCCAACATGTGGCCCAAAATTAAGGCGCTCGCGCCATTCATTTGGCCCAGAAAAAGTTTTCTTCTACAGCTCAGTGTAATAGTTTGCATGGGGCTGTTAGTACTAGGACGAATAATTAATCTTTTCACACCCCTGTATTACAAGAAAATTGGTAAGCTTGAAATATAATCAACAGATGTTGAGAAAAATTATTTACAACTCTTTGCTTTTGTAGTGGACAGTCTTACAAAAACAGGAAGTGAAAATCTAATTTTCCGATGGGATTTGATAATTACATATGTCGCATTTTGGTTCTTGCAAGGAGGAGGAGCAGGTGGTTTGTATAATATTAATCCAATAAATACTTATACAGTAGTACCCCCCTCATGGCTTATTCCCTTTACTTGTTAATAAATTTCCTCTAACCTGACATGCAGGAAGTATGGGCTTCTTGAACAACGCGAGAGTTTTCCTTTGGATCCGTGTGCAGCAGTATACAGTCCGAGAAGTTCAAGTGAAACTCTTCGCACATTTGCACAGGTGCATGCGATGTTTCCATATATTGTTGCTTGGACATTTAGTTGTGCTATATTATAATACACAGTATTATTTTGTTTTGCAGTATGTCGTTGCGCTGGCATTTGAAGCGAAAAACGGGCGAAGTACTGCGTGTTGTGGATCGGGGCACGAATAGCATCAACACGCTTCTCAGTTATATAGTCTTCAATATATTTCCAACTATAGCTGATATTATTATTGCTATTGTTTATTTCATCACTTTCTTCAATGCCTGGTTTGGGCTGATCATCTTTGTCACAATGACCTTATATTTAGGTAATTTTACCAGTGAGCATAATTACTTTTTGAGAGCATACTGTATATATTGATAAGGAGTTTATGCTCTGTCTCGTAGTTGCAACAATAATGTTGACTGAATGGAGAACTAAATATCGACGCGAGGCTAACTTGTTAGAAAATGCGTACGAAGGAAAAGCAGTCGACTCTCTTCTTAATTTTGAAACCGTACGTCTATCTTCTGCAATTTTGTTTCGTTTCACCAATTTGTAAAGTGTAAACTGCAGATGCTTTGATTGCTACTAGGTGAAATACTATAATGCCGAGTCTTATGAAGTGAGCCGGTACCGAGATGCGATTTTAGATTTCCAGGTAATTTTGATGTGCTGAAAAGTGGTATGTTTGCGGATCGTATATCATTAGTGTAATAATAGGTTGTGGACTGGAAATCGACAGCTTCGTTGAATTTACTGAACTCGGCTCAGAACTTGGTGATTGTAAGTGGGTTGTTGGCAGGCACTTTGTTATGTGCTCACTTCATAGTAAATGTCGGATCGCTAACAGTCGGGGATTACGTCCTGTTTGGCACTTATATTATACAACTGTACGGTCCACTGAATTGGTTTGGAACATACTACAGGTTTTGTCTTCTTTGTATCCTTTTTTATACAGTTGTGCAATTTTATAATGAACTCGGTTTATTTGCAGGTTAATCCAAACGTCATTCATAGACATGGAAAATATGTTCGATATGCTGAGTGAAAAGCAAGAAATTAAAGACGATATTAATTGTCCTGCGTTGAGGTTGACGGAAGGAAGGATTGAATTTAAGAATGTCACCTTTAGATATGTTCCTGAGTAATACATACGTTTGACCATTTATTGTAGGATATTTGTCACTAATTTACAAAGATGCCTAAATTTGTATCTAATTTTCAGGAGAGTTGTTTTGAAAAATATCAGTTTCTCTGTTCCTGCTGGAAAAACTGTTGCTATTGTAAGCCCTTGCGCAAATCATTTAATGAATGGAAAATTTGATTTTTGTGTTCAAAGACGATTATTTTCTAGGTTGGACCATCTGGAAGTGGGAAAAGTACAATTATTAGATTGATATTCCGATTCTATGATATTGAAAGTGGAGGTATTTTGATTGATAGTCAAAATGTTGCCAAGGTGCGTAGCATAATTGTTACCCAAATAAAATTTCAAATTTAACTGAGTTACCTATTGAAATTTAAGGTTTCACAAAACTCACTTAGGAAAGTCATAGGCGTTGTTCCTCAAGATACTGTGCTTTTTAATAACACCATTAGGTAATGATCGCAAGCCGTGTTCTAAGCGTATAAATTTTTGAAAACTCTATATCATACACAGGTATAACATTCGTTACGGACAAGTGTTGGCTTCTGATTTTGAAGTGGAAGAAGCAGCCAAGGCGGCTGAAATTCATGATCAAATCCTGACGTTTCCTGATGGTATATATATTTAGTTGAATACGCATGCGTGTACTTTGTAATTATGACTTCATTATATAACATAATTACTTTTAGGATACGATACACAAGTTGGAGAAAGAGGGCTCAAATTGAGTGGAGGTGAGAAACAGAGAGTCGCTATCGCAAGAACAATACTAAAAGCTCCAAACATCGTTTTGTTAGATGAGGTATTATGTGTTTATTATGGAGCTACTAAATAAAAGTGGCTAATAATTATATATTGGACACGTTCTCAGGCCACATCATCACTTGACACCAAAACGGAACGACATATTCAACGAGCACTGGCGGAAATGTGTGCAAACAGAACAACGGTAGTAGTTGCTCACAGGTAATGTGAATTATTTTTCTTTAAACTATTATAATTAATTAATTGCAGCATGCAGATAAACATTTACATCTTTAGTTATATATTTTGTGTATGTAGTTGTAATAAATATTTTATTTTGATAGGTTGTCGACGATAATAGATGCAGACGAAATCCTGGTTTTAAAGGAAGGAGAATTTGTTGAAAGGGGGCGGTAAAGAAAAAAGTTTTGATGTTACAACTGGTGAAATCTGGTTGATTTTCATTAATAGCTCTTAAAAATGCATCTTAAAGTAATATTTTAAGGTTTTTTTGTCAGTATTGTCACTTCCAGGTTTCACTGCATGCAATTATTGCAATTCACCGACACCTTACTATATCTCTTGATATTGATAGGCATGAGGATCTGCTTTCCTTGAATGGAGTATATGCAGAGATGTGGCAGCAACAGATTGAGAAAGAGTTGCATGAAAAGGAAGAAGCTAGTTCCGATGAAAAACTAACCACAGAGGAAGAATAGCAGGAGTTTCACAATAGTCACAAAATGAAAACCCTTACAAGCCAGCCATCATAGCAGCGGAGATCTTATTCCCTGATAGACACCCAACAGATTTCCTAGGTTATACATTTATTGCATGCACTTGTTGCCATGACAACAGAAGTACAGTATTGTACGTATTGGGCTACAATAACAAGTGTATTAGTTCTCGGGCAACGACTGTGATTGGGACACAATATTGCCTAGATGGTGTTTTTATTTTTATCTGGTGGTTATTTTACAGTATGTTGCATTGTGTTATTATATGAATAAAATTGGATGCATTGTTGGATAAAAGTGATGACTGTGTGTGTGAGCGAGTGTATGTATGTATGTATGCGACTGGTGCTGTCATTATTGGATGGGAGGTGCAAGGAGGTGCCATCGTTTCGGAGGGGCAGACTTGTGTGGTTCTATCGACCGGGCCAAGTGGATGCTCCTTGCACTCCCAGACATGGCAAACGCCTTGTTTTGTCACCGATCGATAGTTACATGCGAATGTCGAGTATCTGTATGTGTTGGTTTAATGCTTTAGGCTCCCGATTCCACTATAGAACCAAGCCACACTTTGTGTTGTTGTTCCCTAATGACATCCATTCCAAAGGGTGTGATTTTTCTCTATATATATTTACTTGTTGCTTTGGATCGTTCCTGTTGTCATTAATCATATCTACGTAATTTACTTTTATGCATACTTTATGGTTTTGTGTTATTCTCACAGTAATTTTCACATGTATGTGCTTGCTTCCATGAAAGTTTGCATTCAGGTCACAGGCCGGTCAAAATACAGTTTTTGTTTTAAATAATTAGACATTATTTTATGTTTTATTCACTGTGGTATTGCAGTTTGCCATTCCTCTTGGAAAAGCCACGGCCAATGATACAATGTGGATTTTTCAGTTAAATTACGTTTTGGTTTTGGGGCATAAATGTGCTTGTGTAAAAGCATGTTTGGTAGGAGGTTGTGGCTTACTGTTAGATTATGCAATTAATGTGAAAATTGATTGCAAGTATTATAGATTATAAATAAATGGCAGAATTTTGCATTTATAGTAAATTTGAATATCTGATACTTCAGGCGTTTTTTTTTTTTACAATTTGTACTATAATTATCTTTGTAAAACATGTCATATAAATGCCGATAAACTGTTATCATTTTTGGGAATGGAAAATTGATTTCGCTCATAGCTATGTAAATAACCTTATTTTGCAAATTCACGTAGTACAACCCATAAAGTTTGTCAGATAAATATTTCGGAAAGTCTGTGCTTTATGCCAGGCCAGGGAAAATTTGTTATGTATCTGATTGGGGTAAATAGTTAGTGTGGGATAAGCTATAAAGGGTTCTATTATATCGGAGGAAAAGACTAACAGATTTGATGTACTAACCAAGTTAGACTGTATGGTTCTGAAAGTGAATATTAATAAAGAATTTCTCGTAGGTCTGGTTTTTGCAACTTTAAGAAAAAATAATTTGTAGTTCACAGATGTTCTGCAGTCAAGTTGTTTCAAGTTTCAATTCCCAGCAGTTAAGTTTGGGTTTTAAACATCGTCTTTAGTTGTATATAAAAAGGAGCAATTTATTTACATTACTATAATTATAAGCAAAAATAATAGGCACGGTCAGAAAAGTTATTACTCATCATTTATATTGTGAAAGAACGTACTGTTTCAAAATTAAAACACTTGCGCCTTGTAATGTACTAAATATTTAATTTATTAATATAAAATTGTCAGGAAACAAAATATAGGGGATAGTGCGGCAAAACAGAACAATGGCAGATTGGGATATTGCAGTGAAGTGATATTACAGGGTGTCTCTAAATTCATGGTCAATGCTGACAGGGTATCTTCCCTGCATGAAAACAAGACAAAGGGCGTATTCGGCAATTCATACTGTCTGTCTGGGTCGCCAGAATGTGTGACGTCATCTCTGATCCTATCTCTGTGCATGTCTGACACCCAATTTATCTGGTTTGCCGACTACAAATTTCTGTATTAAATAATTCAAAATGGCGGATTGCACGTAATGCAGTTGTGATGGCATATGTTGCGACCCTTCATACTGGACCGAACATTACATGGTGGCCGCCATCTTGTTGTCTGAGGAGCCAGGCGAGAAATTTGTCTCTGACACGGCAGCCAGAGAAATGACGTCACTCCTCAGACATTTGATTTACCGAACAAAAAACCTGTTTTGATCTCTGAGGCCCACATGGATTGCCGAACAACTTTCCTGGCCAAAGCTCAAGATATCTGGCGACCCAGACAGACAGGTATGAATTGCCGAATACGCCCAAAGTTCCGAAAACCTATGTCCCCAAACGCTTAGGTTTTTAAGTAGGACCTACACAAAATGTGACATCCATAATTCATGCTCCCCACATCTTTCCATTCATCATTCATTATGCGTTCCTAATAAAGATGAGGGGAACATGAATTATGGATGTCATATTTTATGTAGGTCCTACTTAAAAACCTGAGCGTTTGGGGACATAGGTTTCTAGGAACTTTATGACTTGTTTTCATGCAGGGAAGATACCCTGTCAGTATTGACCACGAATTTAGAGACACCCTAAAGGTGCTGACCAAAAGATACAGTCATCCAAAGACGCTGATTCAATCGTAGTAATTTTGATACTTGGATCATCTATAGCTTATGGATAAATCGCATATTGGAAACTTTCAGCATCGAAATTATCATTTTGATTTATGTGGTTTCTGATGTAGCCTGTGTAAGAAAAGCAGCTAGACTAAACAAAGATCACGCGTATTATATAAGAGAGTTTGCCAATAAGATTGGTGAAATTAAAGCGGGCTGAAGATGTGTTGAGATTGCTGAAGCTATATTCCTGCCTCAATCGTTTTGGACGAATATGGAACATGGTGCTCAATAACATGGGCGTGTCACACATTTTACCTTGATTCTTATCTATTATTGTTACGAGTGGCCGGTGGACGTAGAGACCATCCACAAACTACGTCATCTAAAAATATTCGATTTTTGAAGTACCTCCTCTTCCTGTCTCCTCCCAGCTTCTCACTACAGCCCTTTACCTCTTCTCTTCAAAATAACCCAATCTGTTGATTATGCAATGTGTGAACTCGCCACTAGTAGTTCAAAGTCTGATTTCAACCAGTTATATAGGACAACTTTATTGTGTTCTTTAGCATTGTAACATCATATATGCCAGAAATTTACTTGTTTAATAGCAAAAATCCGATTGAGTCATAAAAGCTGTGCAACGCTGTATAATACATGTATGACAAAGGGCAGCGTATAAAAAGGCCATCGATTTCTTGTTCAAAGTAACAAGATATTTGAAACTAGAGGCTGCATAATGAGAATGAGTTGGACGATTGTGCTGCCACCATGGATCAATGACGGTGGCCCTGTAGTAGTTTCCATCCACCATCAAAGTCTGTTGAGTCGGTTAGAGATCCAGGAGCTGAGTGGATGTGCGCAATTGGCAAGGACTAAAAACATCGACCCTCATCGTTAACATCTAGGAGAGCTTCATTGCTTCAATCCACACCGAACCATGGAGAAACAATCTGCGTGCCATTAATGGCGAATCTGGATTCTAGAGGAATTAAGTACAAAGCGGCGATTTTTTCCTCGCTCGCAAATTCATCCTTCTCTCCACAGCAACGTCTTTAATAAATAACCCACCTTGGAGACTGGATATTCTGTGCGGTGATGGTGTCAAAGGGCATTTGGCGGCTAATGGCCGCCTTGATGACCGTATCTACCATGGCCTCCTCCGTCATCAGTGCATTCCTTCCAGGTAAACCGATTTCCTTATATTCTAAAAATGTACACTTTCAAAACCAAAAATGAGAATGTAGCTTTATGTCTACGTCATCTTATGAATTGGCGTTTCGAGGTGTGTAAATCTTCAAAGATGGCCGCCAATTTGGTGCGACGACGTTTTGGTGGAAAATATTATTAGGTTTTGTTTTCCCCTGTTGCATGGAGTAACCAAGTTATTAACGGAGATATAAATTAGGATGTTTGAATTATGTGGCCTTGCCTTTAATATAGTAATTGCGTTTTGTTGGAAAATGTTTTTGCAGCTCTATTGAGTTAGCTTTTTTTTCCCCCTCAAGTCTCAAATGCCACAATTATTAATTCAGAACCTAGACCATGGCTGCGTGGCGCAATCTGATATTTTTATTGGATATCAACTCATTGTTTGCGAAAGGTTTGGGTGTATTTGCAGCATGTGATATTGATGGAATGCTATATACCGAGTACTGGGACAATATGAAAATGAATGCAAACTATAGACCTGGGCTTTCTAATGAAGCCATTGTCTTCATAATAAAAAAAGGTTATTTAAATGATTCAATTATTTTGATGGCGAAATTACCGACTGTCGTAACAATAAATCGATATTTTGAAGCGGAATGGTAGTTATAGGACATACAGTTTCAAACCCACCTAGATGTATTCCTATACTGAAATGTCACGGGGCAATGGATCGAATTGTTGCTTTTTATACAATTCAATTCGGTCTCTTGATTCTGTATTGATTCGCCAACGAGTGCATTGAGATTGCAGATATGTATACAATAATTGCTTCCAATTGGTAGAAGACGCAAGAGTTTTATCTATTATTTCTTAATGTTATTACTTTGCAATACTTATTAAAGACACCAGCAAACACATCTATCTTTCGGATCGAAATACAAGTGAGGTTCACCATTTAGCAAGTTGTTAAATGTGACCTCACATTAATCTTTTCCCTGCTCTCCCCTTATGCCATTCATTGTCAGAAAACCAGAAAGGCCCACCCTCCGATCAATGTTGCACAATTTATATCTGCCCTTTATAGCTATATTTGCGTAAGAATAGTTTTGCAATTAACTTAGGATTTCGGAATTTAAGTGTAGGCAACATTTACGCAGTCACATCATGTTTTTATTTTTGTTATTTAGAACTGGATCTGACAACATTTTGTACCACAAATTGTTTAATTTAATGGCTTGCCTGCAGCTATAAAGCGTATACTACGCCAGCTAAGTAATAAGGCCAGTTTAATCATTGGCAATCTTTATTGGGTATTTATAGATAACGTCAGCTGAGTTGTTGGATGTCTTGTAAGCTTATTTCCGCGCATTGCGAATAAATATGGCAGGGAACATGAACAGGGTGAGGCGAAATCGTGGTCCTATATACGTTATAGTGTACTGTAATGGTAACTGCGACCAGGGTGTTGGAAGGAACCGATTTACGGCGATGTGAACACGTGGTTTAATTGGCTGACCTTGGCAGTGCCCGTTTTCCATTTTTTGCTTCCATTGGCACCTTTTCCAATTTTGATAGTTGCATAGAGCATTTTCTCAAATTAGCCTAGCAATAGACCAGAATTTGTCCTAGATGTTATGGCAATGAAAGAATTTCTTTCGGATTACTACTGGAATTTGAATGCTCAGTTGTACCTTGGCAGCAACTTCTGTCTTGTATCAAATTACCTTATAATGTTCTTTACGTAATGTTAGTTGGCTAGTTTTGCAAATATTTACTAATGCTGTGCGCAATACTTGGAAATATGACATACAGTATATCACAAAATGCAATTCCTATACAATGTAAGCTTGTTCAAGTTTTATTCCGTCCTGATATCTGTGGATATTTAGCTGTTCACCTTCGGCAATTAAACTGTCTCCTATGCGTATAACTTTGAATACTGCATTCAAGTTAGATTTGATCAAAACCCAAAAAATACAGGCAATTGAAAAAAATTATTGGATTCTACGTTTCAAAATAAACCTTTCTACGTAATCACCTATCAGATTTTTGCATTTGCTGTCCCTTAGGTATTTCAAAAATTCTCCCAAGGGACAGCAAATGCAAAAATCTGATAGGTGATTACGTAGAAAGGTTTATTTTGAAACGTAGAATCCAATAAAAATTAGTTTAAAATTTTGTTATGTATATTTCCGAGTTATGATCAAGTGTATTTGACTCTCCCTCGTATCTTCATGCATGAGCATTATTTGTTTGGTCCTGTACGTCTCTTTTTCATTTGCATTGGATGGGAACGTCTCCCTTGATGCGTCACATGAAGGAAAAGTTTTTTAAGAACCTAAGTAACCATCTTTTGTGAGTCATATCGTTCCCACAATTTTTTTACTGGATATTATATTACTTATGGGAAGAAGAATCCTGGCATAAAATATCCGTTTCGGCCAAATAACAATCTGACACCGCAATTGGTTTATTTGTTACCCCGACATATTAATTTCAACAATTCTCTGCGGTATTTCATTAAATGTGTTGTAAATGTAGGTCCAACATTGCATGTCGAGACTAATAAAAAAAAAACATTGTTCGAGGGGATGGACTTTACAGAGCATTAGGCTGCAACCATAAAATGACGTCACAGATAAATAACGACCATTTCCTTTGAGCGCATCAATTCGCTGTGATGGAGGATTTTGTGTACCACGTTTATTTAGGCAATTACAGTGCTGTCAAATTTCAGGAAGATGGCGCACTTGCATGCATATATACAATTTATGCAAATTATGCAACTCGAGCTTTTCAAAATGGCCGCCTGGATGGGACATGTGGCCTATTTATAGAGATTCAATGAAATTTCATTAAGAAACGTGTTCGGCTCTTCGTAATTAAGAAACGTTGCCTTATAATACGGACACCAGTAATTGGATGCTTTATTTGGCGACGGTGGTCTATGGGCATTTTGGTTGTCAGTAGCTGTCTGCAAACTTCGTCCAATCCGGATGTACGCCTGTAAATTTCCGCTTCCGGCTATTTACTGCCACCACAGTGTGTAGCACAGTGGCAGACTGTTGTGCCCCTTGAAGTAAACCACACAAATGTTAGGTCTATAAATGAAATAGACCATCAGCAAATTACATGAGCGCGCGCTTATCGTGCAAAGTTTCCAAGTTGCATTAACTTTTGTTAGTTTCTTTTTTTTAAGAAAAATATTGACCTCTTATTAGCATTGGTTTTATTAGTTATAAAATAATTAAGTAACTTCGAAATTTTATTGCTTATCTTATTGCTATATTAAATACATTTTAATAGTATCTGGTCTTTATTAGGAACGCATAATGAATGATCAATGGAAATATGCGGGGCAGCATGAATTACTGGTGTAACATTTTATGTAGCTAGGTCCTACTTAAAAACCTAAGCGTTTGGGGACATGGGTTTATAGGAACTTTATTTCTCGTTTTCATGCAGGGAAGATACCCTGTCAGTATTGACCATGAATTTCGAGACACCCTGTATAATTTACTTTTTTATATGCGATTAGGAAGACAGCAGATATTATTGAAATCAAAATGAGATATTGGAGATGGATAACAACGAGACGAGAAAGAACTTCAAAAAGGGGATAAACGGATGGCGGAACAATTCAGCAAAAACCAATCAATTGAACTCAATAAAATGCTACATATTGTTACTAAATAGTTTGTTATAATACTTTCAATTGCCAAGAATCACTCGTATAAAAGGAGCAAACTCTTAAGTAGGACTGACACGAGTATGTACACTTTGGATATGTTATTCAGTTGTTTTAGTCCTGGCATGCTTAATAAGCTTTCTTATACCATGTGCATGCCAGACTGCACGTACATGCGAGTCAACATAAAACAAAATATCAGTTGAGTTGTAATTTCGCGCATGGCGCTCGAAATTGCGTTCAAAGATCAATCGATAATACTGGATCAATATTGACAAAAGAGAGACGAATGTGCCAGAAAATCCCATGTTGACTGGAAAATATTTAGGTATTCGTTTTTACAACAAATTTCTTAAGTCAAAGTGCATAGTTAGGCTGTATTGAATATAACCCATAAAAATGCAGCCAGTTTGTTGTAATAGTTGTAGCCCTATACAATCAGCAGAATGTTGCGCTGGTTCAGGAAACGATTGAGCGCCATTTTGTGCCGCATTTTCATCCTCATGCATGCATCCATGGTCTGCATTCTCGCACCAGTGCAATTTAGAGATCTCGTTTGCCAACTGTATAATTCAGCAACATTTCCACGAGGTTCATAGCATGTAGCCCTATACTTGTAACATTTTCAGACTGAAATTTGAAAATGAAATGGGGGCAAAATGGCGCCCATTCCAACTTTAATAATCTGCAAGTAATATAATGTGCAACGTACATCACAGGATGGTTTCAATCCATAAAGCTTACAAAAGCACGTGGTAATTTTTTTAAATTGCATATGTACTTGTAATAAAAAGTGACTATAAGAATCGACGTAAGGATAATCAATATTTCAAATCTGGTTCTAGTAATGAATATCGATAGAAACTTAGTTTGAAATGTAGTCTACATAAACTTTTGATGTGTTGCATATTTTTTGCACCAGTTAATTTTTTTTAGAAATTCTAGACTTCCAAATAGTTGTTAGACATACAGTAGAACGTCGTTTATCCGCACGTCAATTATCCGCAACGTCAATTATCCGCACACCTAAAACACACTTTTCGCTCTGTAAAATTGTGGTTTTATACTGTATTTTCCATGACATGTGCGAGTAGTGACCAAGTTAAACGCAATCGGAATGTTTTATCAATCCAGAAAAAGGGTAGAGTATCAATAAAACCAATAAAGGTGACTGTTGAAGATCAGAAAGAGGACTTTTTATGATATCAAAGCCTGAAAAGAAGAAATTTTGAGCTGTGCATCGAAGTTAGATAGCGAAGAAGGGTCCAAAAGAAGTACTGGGTGTACTGCACGTGTTTTTCTGCATTAAATAAAAGCCTGTTTAATTATCCGCAAAAATCGTTATCCGCACAACCCTTGGTCCCAATTAGTGCGGATAAACGACGTTCTACTGTAATATAATTAGCTAAGTAGATAATTAATGTAGAGGAAATTGGTGTCAGATGCGATGGAAAACGTTTGGGAATTATTTATTTAATACAAAATTGCTGATCCTAGAATAAAAGATGTGATTTTTCAGAAATTAAATAAAGACTCCCATATTATTTTTATTACCTCGATGCACCTGCTAATTCCTGCATAAATTATTGCTAAAGTATAGAGAGAAAATTGTTAATCTCCAATATGTATTGATTTTGGTAATATCTGAAATTATTAAATCATTGTTTCCGTTGCGAACTGCAGTCTCATTAACATTAATTGTTATACTCGTATAAACGTATCCAGGAATACAAAATACGACAACTTTGTCAAATTTAATACACTGAACATACCAACGAACGATTTCCTCATACCAGACCCACGTGCAAAATGATCATTTCAATTATACATAATTTTATCCATCCCAATTAAGACTAGTGATCAGGTTATGACATGTGATATGTACAATATGTGTAATAATAATGTTGAAACTTCGCCAGCATATGGAATAGACTATTGTTTTGAGACATACATGTTATATATTATACATAAAAACACGCTGTCCTATGTCAGCGCATGAGACTTGTGCATGATTGCAGCAAATGCATATCGATTGAGAACTCTTGCTAGATAGACGCAGCATCTGCAAACAAAAAGACGCTGCTTTGCGACCCAAACTGTAGTAGCAAGATAGTCTTACTAGTTTGAGTTATTCACAAAGCGGGTTTTTATGCTTGGAACTGCGAAAAATTGGTCTCTTCTCTACCATATCTGATCTCAAATGTGTTATCATTGGCATAAATCCACAATCCGTATGCTGAACACTGGATATTCTATAGTGCGTATATATTCAAGTTTAGTATGCAAGCCCACAAATGAATACTGTTTGCCATTATCAAAATTTCTGTTGCAGAAATTGATGGGCCGACAATATAGTAATGTCTTGGCTAGAAACCATTTTGGCAAGCGATATCATATCAGAAACAGTAGGTCCATAACCGCCTGTGGACCATGATGAGATGGTGCCCAAATATCACGTGGTTTGGGAGATGCACCCCCTGTGGGCATGTCGCATGTCATGTGATGCATTTTCCGGCCGACAGACGCTTTATGAGCGTCGTTCCCAATGAAGTAGAGTGTTCCAAAGCGAGAAGATTCAATTTCTGCTTTCGTGACTAGCATAAAAATGAAGTTTGCAAAAAAAAAGCTTCATTCACTATTCCCAGACAATTCGCAATTTTCCGATGTTTGGTCACAATGGTTGCACTAAATGATGGCCAACCAGCTGCATGCTGTGGCAAATATTTGAACATGGAGCCACATTATGTGGAAATTCTTTTATAAATGCTATTGTCTCCAATTTTTTTATATAGAATCGTAGACCTATCTCGTCTTTCGCTTATATATTCTGTACTTATTCCTCTAATATGGTTATAAAAATTTCAGTATTGTGCCTAGTTCACAAGAGGCCTTGATGACGATGTGCAATTTTACACAGATGAACCTTGTGTGCCAATGCCATGTAAGCTTTGTGGTCTTAAGGAATTGCGAGCAACTGTGCATACTGATTTTGCTCACTTCTTTCAAATTTATACATGGAAAATGTTTTAAAGTGTCCATGATTGTTAAATTTAAGATATGATTTAACATATAATATAACACACAATTTAAACATAATTAGTACTATAAACGTACATTCAAAGTACAATTTGCTCGAAATCATTCCACTGTTAACAACAAACTTGTGTGGAAGTGCATGAGGAATCGATGCCTGAATCCATATTACTTACAGTTGGTGTTGACAATTGCCAAATGTGTACTTTTCTTAAATTTTAAATTGCAATTGCCTGAAATTAATGTGTATTTGTTTCACCATGCAACGTTCAACAACTTACCTCTCCTAGCACTATAGCATTACATTTGGAATAATGTTCATTTGCAATTTCTTTACACAGTACAATCCGGAATGTTGTAGACTTTGGCTAACTCCTTGAAAGGACTGCAATTACATGCTATCGTTCTCAATTTGCTAACCTCGCATATGAAGAGACCAAGTACTAATGCAGGCAGCACTTCATTTCAAATTCTAATCGTGTGATTGCAAGTGCATGGTGTTGTATAGTATCTCCTATAAGGCACCCTGCATTAATTGAGTCAGCTGCATAAAAAAAGTTAACTAGTTCTCGCTAATAAAGATTCTACGAGTACATTTAACTTTTTGTCAAATATGTTGGCCGCCTCATTCCTTGTTTACATAATGACGTCATCTTATGGCGTTTGTTTTTGATTTGTAAACCTTTATGTATAGGGTCTGTTGGTACTTATAAATCCCACTTCAGATCAATTGAAAAATGTACGCCTTAAAGGGTTATCCTTTTCTTGCTGTATTGCTCTATAGAAACTCGCATTTCGTTGCGAAAACATTTCAGCCGCAAGCTGCAGAAGTCACTAGTTTTATGAGATATTTTCTTGTGACTTTCAGTGCGCGGCATTTGTTTTTGCTGGATTTTTCAGCAGCTGTGAGATCGACTTTCCAACTTGTCTTTGTTACTAAGTTTCCATCCGAGACTCAGTGGTGGTCCCAGAGGTTCCACTGTCGTTATTGTTAGTGGTATAGTGGTTGTATTGTTAATTTAATCTATCGATAAGACCAAGTAAGCTTGTATCTCCGAACAATGTCATAAAACGCTCCACCGTGTGCAATAAAAATCCTTTCGCAACTTTGTAAAGGATGAAACGAAATTGGTTCTTCCTAAACGTACAGCAGAAACCTAAAATTGCTGAAATAAATTTACATTGGCTCTATTTAATAATGCAAGAAACTTTTCCATTTACAAAATTGCTTTGTTAGGCAATGTTTTGCAAGTGATGTATGAAAGCCAGGTCAATTTTTAAAATTGCACTCTATATGTACGACGTTAACAAATGCAATATGTCAGCTATAGCTCTATACTAGTATTTCTCCTTTTCTCATTAAGTAATTGAAAGTACACTTCAAATAAGCTAATATTGTATCAACATTTGATCCCATTTACATTAAGTATGACCCAGCTCAACATGAGGCTTGTAACTTAAGTGACCAGAGAAATAACAGGCCGATTTCTGGATGGATTTACCCAATTGGTAGGAATATTATTTAAACGTGTGTTCAGTAGGCTTGCCCAACATTTATCCTCCCTCAATTGCTGGGTAAAAGACATAAGAAGTATAGGGTTGTGTGCGATTTATTATCATTGGCTTGTGCGGTCATCGAGTGAGAAAATTTGAAGCGTTTTGGCGTTTCGGCTTGCCATATTACACCTACTTTCATCGATCTCTTTGGCGTAGGCGTTGCTTAGTATTGTTCGATCCCATGAACAAAAAAAACGTCAAGAAGGATTGAAGTGAACTCGTGAAAAGGAAATATGCGGGTACGTTTCAGGACTATTCTTCACTCCAGATAGGTCCTCAATAGATGCGAATTGCGCCCATTCCATTAACCAGCTGGTATAGACCATCTGTTGGTACCACCACTATAGATAAAACTCCAATATTGTATGGGCATGGGAGCTTGTACATATCAGTTTGGGTGCACCTATAGCAAAGAGCCTGAACATGCACCACATAGCAATAATTTTCAGCTATACTGTCATAGTACATATATCATTTGCGCAGCTTTACAGACGTATTGATAATGCGTAAATTCCATTATATTGTATGGCAAATGTGATAGGATTCCACGGAAAATTACAATGTGCAATGGAAATTTAAAATACGAAAATGCATCCAATAATGTAATTATCGTAAATATCGTAAATCGTAATTTATTGATGCAAATTATTCATTCAGAATTAATAGGCGATATGTTCCCATTTAATAATAATCTAAGCATTAATGCATGTAGCTTGTTTGTCTATATTTATTTCTTGATAATTTTGCTGTAATTTCTGGAATATTTGAGTGTAAATTTTATGCCAACTCACTGATCGTGTTTCGCATTTTGTCGTGTTCTTTGTAGAAAATATTAAACGTGTACGACTGATTATAGTTCAGTGAGCGCATAATTAATGATCCAAGATCCAATCTGGGAAATTATTGATCTGTTGCACCAGGGCGAAATGAACATCAAGAGAACATAAGAATAATCGTATCGTGAAGACGTGCAAGAGCTACACAAATCTCACAATACCTTGTTATTGTACATGTCACCGCGTGATGATTGTTTAGAATTATATTATTAAATATAAACGTGGATATACAGTATAATTGAGAAAAAAACAAATGTGTGTGCAGTTCCTATTTTTGGAAACGAGCCAATGGCGTGCAAATATAGAAGAAAACATTTTCTATATATGAACCAATATTGATTAGGGTTTTGGTCGGATATAATTCACTATGCCTACAGGTGTAAAGTAGTTTTCATCAATAAAGTCGTTATACAGGGTGTAACAAAATTATGTGTACAAACTTACAGGGCTTACTACATGCATGAAAACAAGAAAGTTTTATGAACCCATGTCCTCAAACTCTTAGATTTTTAAGTAGCACCTACATAAAAATGACATCCATAATTCATGCTCCCCACATCTTTCCATTGGTCATTTATTAAGGACTCGTATGTGTTGCTAAATTAATTAATTTTGGAAATGCATACCATTTGTTTCTGGAGTATCTCATGGTACAATATTGATATACCATACATATTTCGAACTTTAGCTGGATTATAAATTTCACTAGTCATGCATATATCTGTTTTTAATTCCCTTGCAAAATATAGCCCTATATAAGACCGCTTTAACGGGATGAGTGGAATCACATTTCAAATATAGTGCTGTATAGGAAGCGAACTGGATGTTGGTTGATATGGAGATTATTGGGAGAAAAAGAGGAAACCAAACAAGCATTATTGAGGAAACCATACGCCCTTCAGAATTAGTATTTGTGCTTTTCAATCTTCCAATATTTTGATTTGAACATCAAAATCGGGCAAATAAATAACTTACAATATAACGTAAATACATATTGAATATACATGGTTTAAAAAAAAGTCTTGCCTGTTCAGAAATAACGTTGAGTGTTGATTCAGGTGACGTACGAGTATGAGCAAAGTTGGACTACACACTGGGGGGGGGGGGCATCTGTTTATGACGCCAAATGCAGCCTTGATGATCGCTTTCAAGGTCTTTTAAAAAATAAGTTTGTTAGCTTCGGCTTCGCCGATAAGGGCATAGTTCAAATTTAGGCATATTCTGAAAGTTATGGCGAAAACAGATTTGCTTATATTCATAAGTCACCTAGAATCATCACTGTCAACGTTATTTTCAAACGGGCAAGACTTCTTTTACACTCGGTGTAATACTTTTACATCCTCGATCATAAAGATTTTTATGAAATATGATAAAAAGGGTTGTTCTCGGGTAATAAAGTCATTTAAATAAAAGCAGCAGAAATTTTTTTTTACTATATTTAATATTTTGATATGAATGTCTATTTATTTGCATATTGCCTTAATTTCTTCTTGACATCTCAAAATTTGTTGCAGCACGTGGATAGTACATTTACGTATTGATCCATGGCCATATAAGGTTTCTGCAACGTTTCCTTTAACTGATCTGTATTGAATACCAATATTTTCACTTTATTTTTAGTGCAATTCGTTGTCGGTTCCCAAAACCAATGCCATATTTCGAGCTTTCACTTTATCCCCAAGATGTATAAGCTTTGCTTGATTTCCACGTACTGAATGACGATGCAATTAAATTGATGCGTCTACATAGAACATGCAGCGAATATATCGCACATTACTGAGAGCTCAAACTTTGGTTTTTTCAGCTATCTAACTATACTGATTGAGTAAACTGAAAAACAAAACAAAATGAAAAAAATTCCAAGAAGACAATGAGCAGTTCCGTAAAAACATTGTAATAAACTTATTTGCGATAAGTATCATGGTTGGACTTTTGTTATCCGTTACACATTTTGCCATCAAATCAAATATTAACAAAACAATGTACTTATCCTTAGTTAAATTTTTCAGGCAGGAAACCCAGCTATCCTGCTTTCTGAATTTTATGTTTATCACCCAGGAAATGTTAGATTTATACACTTGATAACACGGTAACCAAATAGTAAGTCCGTCCATGCAGTTCCAGTTAATTCAAATATAAAAGCAACCCTCGATCTGGCTTTCCTGTACGAGCTTCACGGTGATCATACTTATTACTAGGTTCTTTAAAAATTCCGGTGGATTGGTCGCACATACCTCGCCATGTTCTAACCAGAGAATGCTAGGCAAAATTGCAAAATTTTCAGCCTTGAAATATCGAAGATCATTGAAAATAGTATACTGAAATTATATCACGACTTCCTTTAGCTATAAGGCATCCAGTATAAAGACTCTTTAAATTTTACCTGAAATAAATTGCATAACGTGTTTCTTGAAATATTTCAGGTTGGCGGCCTATTGTTGTCGACTCGGAGTCACGGATTGGTCCAATGTTCTCGGTAGAGCCAGAAGACCATGTGACATTCACAAATTCATCAGGTGCATGGATTCGATGTTCTGCCACGGGCCATCCTACACCCACTATTTCATGGGTACTACGGGATGGAAGTCTAGCCACCAATGTGACTCTTGTGCGCGAGGTTTTGGCCAACGGCACCCTCGTGTTGCCACCATTTCGTGCAGAGGACTTCAGGCCTGATGTTCATACAACAGTCTACCAGTGTGTTGCATCTAATGCCGTCGGGGTTATCGTCAGTCGATTCGTTAATGCTCGAGCAGGTAATTACAGCTAGTATTTTATCACAGCATGGTTTTTGTTTAAAATAAACTCGCTTTGAATAAATCAAAAGTAGTTACATATATATCCGATTTTTATATATGCCAAGATTCATTTACGTGGCGATATTTAAGCGCTTTTTCTCCTGAATGAATATCTGATTTTCCAGCTGTGTGGCGCACCATTGATGAATCACCGAAGTCATTTGATTACTGGTGACAATTCCATTGGGAAATGCATCTAAATTCCACGTGCATGCACGAGTCCACTACAATATATTGCGTTCTTAAAGATAAGCAAACAATTTGATGCTAATGAAGGTTGTTGTTTACGGTGTGTGATTTAATCCTGT
>WWPM01024188.1:0-14659 GCA_023279145.1 Glomeris maerens | reverse complement strand
AAAGGGGTTAGACAAGGGTGCCCACTGAGCCCCCTACTGTTCAATATATACATAAGAGGTTTGGATAAATGGCTACGAGATAACCAGGGATGCATGCAGGTCGGCTAAAAAAAATGCTGACAAAGCGAAACGATCATTGAAAAACAGATTGCTGCGTATAAAAATATATCGCAATGCAGAATATATGATGAAAGACAAGGACAAAATTTCTCTTCCGTCTCCGACCCAACATTCAAACTATATACCACGTACCACAGCTCCGCCAGCTGAATGCACCAGAACGGATTTGCCTTTCTGCAAGCCGGCGATGTCGAAGAGCAGAATGTAAGCGACAACAAAATTCATCGTCAAGGCTTATGCGGATGACATAGTGATATTGGCAAATACAGCAATGGAGTTACAAGCAATGATAAATCACCTACAAAAATTTTTAAATAAAAAGAAATTAATATTAAATCTGGAAAAATCAAAAATTATGGTATTCAGAAAAGGGGGAAGAGGGGCGAGAAACGAAAAGTGGTATTGGAAGGGGAAAGAAATAGAAAAAGTGAAGACATTTAAATACCTGGGTTATATATTCCAAAGGAACAATGGACGTGAACAACATTTAAAAAATCTTTTGAAAAAAGCAGAAATTGCGATGAGGAAGATATGGGGAATAGGAGAGAGGAAATGTGTGAAAGAGTGGAATTTAAGGATGAAATTATTTGGGGCAATGGTCGAATCTATTCTGATGTACGGAGTTGAAATATGGGGTTGGGAGAGATGGGAAGGAGCAGAATCATTACAGATAAGGTATATTAAATGGGTTTTGGGGTTAAGATGGAATGCGCCAAATTATATAGTAGAGGAAGAAATTGGAGGATTGAGTAGTTGGGCTAACATGATATATAGAGCTAAAAAGTTTGAAAGGAAGATACTGAATGGGGGAGAAGGAAAGTGGGTATATGAATGTCTTAAATGGAATAGAGGAAGTAACCCGAATATGCAAATGGGAAAATGGAGACGGGGGAAACAAGGGGGGTTGGGGAAAATTGGATTAAGCGAAAATGAATTAAGTAATATGGAAGTACTGGGAAAAGATGTTAAAAGGGAGCTTAGACAAAGAATATTAGGCAGTGAATTACAGAGGAGAGATGACAAAATTCAAAAATCAAACTACAATTTGTTATACAAAAAAATTAGACCAAAGGGAGGAGAGAAGCCATATTTTAAAGACAGAAAGTTGAGTATCAAAGAAATCAGAGCATTAGCGGGTTTTAGAATCGGGACGGGAGTAAGAGCGGCAGAATATTGGAGGGATGAAAATGAGAAGAGGTGTAGGAAGTGCCATCAGCAGGCCGAAACGTTAGATCATGTATGGAGCTGTGTAGGGGTGGGAGATTTAGAGCAAAGTAAAGAGGGTTTGGAACAGGCCCTGAATTTTGAAGGGGGTGGAGCAAAATTATTTGCATGTTTGAGGACTATATTAGAAATTAATGGGGAATGATAGTTTGGCAGACAGGTGGGAGGGGATCATTTAAAAGGGAGCGAGGTGATAAGTCGATAGTATAATGGTGGCGAGACAGCATGTATGTTTGTGTATGTATACCCTTTCTATACCTCCAAGGAGGGAAGAAATAAAGAAATATATAATAAGTACAATTGAGCGAGGAAAGGATCGTGATTATGTAATAACATATGGGCATTAACATTTGACTGATTCTTATTTTTACCCATTTGAGCAATATAACCCTGATTTACGTTCAGCTGGAGTTATATCTTTCAGTTTTGGGAGGAAATTTTTTAATAAATTATTTGTCGAGAAACACACCTTAAAATTAAATTTCCGAAAAATATAACTAAATTTTACGGTCAAATCATTAAAAGGTAACACCACTGGTTGTAATTTCTTTTCTATCGGTTGCATACTTAAAGTTGAAATCTTTTTAATTTCGATTTTTCCGGGCAATTCTGCTAAAAATTTTTCAGACTAATTTTGGGTTCAGGGAATTGAGGACGCAACATTTTTCTAAAAAATCAATTTCACGATCAATTTTTGTACTATCCAGCTCCAAATGAAAAATTCTATAAATATGACTGTGTATAAAACCCAATTTATGAGCCAGTGGGTGGTGAGAAGTCCCATCAATAAAGTGTGGTACAAAAGTCGGTTTTCTATAGATGTCAACATGGAAACCAATTTTATCCCTACTGATTGTCAAATCCAAAAAATTTAAGGCGCCTGATTTTTCTTTTTCGCAAGTAAACTGAATTTTCTGATTCATTCTATTAATTTTACACAAAAAGCTGGTTAAGTTGTCTATCAGTGAGGTGATGTAAAACGAAGGTATCATCCACGTATCTTTTCCACCATTTAATTTCCGGACATTTCTCCAATAATTCACTTTCAAATTTTGCCATAAAAATGTCGGCTAAAACTGGAGCTAGGGGGGAACCAATTGCAAGCCCATCACACTGTTTAAAAACCTTCCCTCCAAAAGTAAAATAGTTCTGAGACATAATCATTTTTAGGATTTGCATAAAACCATTCACAAAACTTTAGTCGAAACCATTGTCGACTATAACAGCAGCAACCAAGGGATACGTGGAATCAAGGGGAACACTGGGATACAAAGAATCGATATCAAAAGATACCATTTTCATCTTAAATTCATCCTTCTTTAAACCCTTTAATTCTTTCGCAAATTCTGTCGAGTTTTGGATAGAAAATTGTTTTGGTCTATTCAGAGACATCAGAAAGGTACTCATCCATTGAGCAATTTTGTCTGTGGCGGTATTAACGCCCGAAATAATAGGTCTGATAGGATACCCCTCCTTATGTGTCTTTGGCAGTCCGTAAAAACGCCCTAAATTTGGATTGAGTGGAATGAGAGATTTAATTTTACAATCCATCGGGAGCACAAATTTATATTCTTGCAGATAATCTTTTGCGATATTAAGAAATTTCTTAACTAAGGACCATTCTAAGTCCTGAACTTCGATTATATCCATCGTTGAAATCACATCAAGACATTTAGTGGTATAATCACATCTATCCAACACAACAGTTTGATTGCTTTTGTCAGATTTAACTAGCAGAGTCAAAACTAGTTAGCCTTGAGTAAAAGAAAGGAGTTTTTCACTTTGTTTCTGCCTCAAATTTTATGAGTACGGGATTTCCCTTCGTCGTAGTACACGAACTCATAATTGTTCCAAAAGAAGAAGAATAAAGATGACTCTGTAGCAGAATCGAAACTAGTTGGCCTTGAGTAAAAGAAAGGAGTTTTTCACTTCGTTTCTGCCTCAAATTTCATGAGTACGGGATTTCCCTTCGTCGTAGTACACGAACTCATAATTGTTCCAAAAAAAGAATAATATCCGAAATTGCGTTTCTGGATTTAATTATAGACAGAAATGCAGTCATTGTTGTAATTTTCTGATCCTGCTCTTCTATTAAAACGCGCATCTCTCCGCACTCATCTTTTTTTGCTTTGGGTTCATATCTTAAGAATTCCATTTCACTATTTTTTAATTCCAAGCTGAGCTTTCAGTGCGGCTATTTCCTCTTCCTTTTCAGCAAGACACGAGTTTAAAATCAATATTTTCTCATCTGATGTAATGGTAACTGTATCAACATCATGGTCCATTTCAAAAATTTGGAATACGATTTCAGGTTCAGTAACCTCCATATCCTGAAATTTATCAAATAAAACTGCTTGCATATAATAATTAAATAATTTGTAATTTTATTACATTTGAGATGTTAACTGGTGTATCCATCTTATGATGAGCAGTATCCTCCATAATCTAATCATTGCAGTGTAGTCCAGTCAAATTGTGTTTTTACCAAGAAAGTTGAGGGGTATTTTTGATTTCTTCCTCTCTGTATGATTTTGGTGTGCTGAATCCGAATATGAGGTTTGCTAACAAAATATCCCGACGCAACATTAAAAAAAATGCGAAGACGGTAAAAAAAACTTTTGCAGCGGTTTTTTGCTTATAACTCGGAACCTATAAACATTTCGTAAATGACTTCCCTATTCAAAACAAATGTGCATGAAATTTGCTACAAATTTCACTCCTCAGGCTTTTCTTCTCCAACGAGCCGTTCAGGCTCTAGCGCAAGTTGAAGATTTGCGTATTGCGGCTGCCTCGGCAAAAACACTTTTCCTGCTCGGAAACATTAATTTTTATTTCTAAGACAAGTGAAATCCAACTACGTCACTGTGATGCGAAGGAAGCAGTTTGTCGTTAGAGACCAACAACAGCAGTGTTAAGAATGGCTTCAAACGTGTGCTTCATTTGTGATGAAGTGCTGGATAATGGTTTACAGCAGACAATGGTGAGGGAGAAAGGTTTGAAAATGTTTATCGAAGCAAGCAAGAAGAGGAAGGATGGTAAGCATGTTCAGCTAAGTAAGAAAACGGCAGTTGAGGTTCATGAGGCATGCCGGAAAAAATACACGAATGAACGCATAATTGCCACTCATTTGAAGACGGTGCAGCATGGTAGGGAGCAAGTCAAAAGACGTACTGAATCTCATTTCAGTTTCAAAACTCATTGCTTCACGTGTGGCCTCGCCATAACCCCTGAATTTATAGAACAAGAAAGGAAAAAAAATGCAATCGCAACATTGTGTATCAGGTTCGTGTTCTGAAAGTGAAGGAAACTATTATGAAAAGAGCAGAAAAACGTGGTGATGAGTATGGACAAGCTATAATCACATGTCTTTTGCCCGTCTCAGATTTGGTGGCCTCTGATTGTCAGTATCATAGTTAATGCATGAGCAAATTTTACAATCGCCCAAAGACTGAAGAAAAAATAAAAAATGGACCATTCGCCAATGAAGTTGAAGCAGCAATGGAAGATGTCTCCACTTATCTTTAGAATAGCGATGGAGAGTGCCAGTTTTCGTTTGGCGATTTGATGGACCAGATCAAGAGTGATTATCGTCCTGACAAGAAGACAGTCACAGCTCATCTGCTCATAAAATATGGAAGTGACATAATAATCACTTTTCCCCAAACAAGAAGCCAGTAGTGGAAGAAATCAAAACTACCCCACAACTTTCCCGCCAAAGTCCCTTTTAAGGACAAATTGACAGTATTAGTGATAAAGTGCATGCATTAAGTATGAGAAAAAATGTTTCATAATTTTCAGTAGATAAATAAACTTCCATTTATAACTGCCTACGCTATACAAGCAGTCCTCACTGCATCCGCCATTACTGCTAAGATCCGGTGGGCTGCCCCAAGGATCATGCATTTCTGGTAGCCAATGGCAGACAACAGAAATCGGTCAATTGTCGAACTTTGTGTTCCGATACCACTACTTGGTCGACTGTCAGAAGCTAGAGAATACTCTGCAATGGTCACAAAATGTCCTTCTCATCATCTTCATGTGCCTGGTGGCTCTCTGGAGCACACTGGGATTACTGATGTAAATTGTGTAGTCGGTGCAATATGCGAAATTGGTGTTGAAGAAATGAGACATTGAAATTTTATTATGTAATGGTAAAGTATTGTTTTAATAATAAATAATACAAACTTTGGCTTGAAATTAATATTTGTTTCCTCAGCCAGCCATTGTTGCCCTGTTTGAAGAACGATTATAGTTTCCTTAGTAGCAAAAGCGTCCTAGACTTCAAACTCATCAAGAATAGTGACATCGCTACTCAGGCAAAATTGAATTTCTGTTTTTTCGTTGTAGAGCATTTGAATCGCTGTGGGAATTGTTATCATTGAATTCATAAAATCCAGTATGTTTCATAAGAAGCTGAGAATAGGGATTTCACCCCAATGGTAAAATTGTTAATTGAGAAATTCTGAATTGCGATTAAATATCAAAACCCAGTTTTTGTCCCACTTGTGAATGTTTTTAACTTGCGCGCACTTCAGCAGGCATTCATATGACATAAGTTACCAATACTAACCCTTCTCCTTTAGCTCAGATGCGTCTTTTGCAGCTACGGCTATTTTTTCAGATCTTATGACATCGGCCAACTTAAACGCTGGCATCTTACATCTACTCAGATGAGAAAAATTAGTATAATACTTGGTTGTATAAATTTGTCCTTCTTGCACATATCTATATGTGAAATGTTTCAATAAAATACAAACGCGCAAGTTTAGAGATACAAGGTTATTATAACACTTCTACTTTAGGGACATATTGTAGTTGTGGCCAAACTAATTTTAGTGAATCTATTTTAACAATATAATATTTATGTGACATTGATTTAATGTGATGAAGCCCAAGATGAGAGTTATAAGATGCTTCCGCCAGGTTTTTATCCTTGTGAATTGTGATCTTGTTTATGATAAAGAATTGTGGTCCAGCGTCACCCATGCTAGTCACCAAAATCGTCCCTTTCTGTAGATGTACCCTTTACTTTTCAACTCTTTGACACAGAGTACATAATAAGACTGAGCGGAGGACAGTTCAGGCTTCAGCAATTCAAGTTGCTCTGGATAGTTGACAAAATAATTTTCATATGATTTCAACATGTGAATGTCCAATGTCGATGTAATTGCACTTCTGCCACTAGATGTGCACTTTCGGGAGCACATCCACAGTTGGTACCTGTTAGACAGACTAAAGGGAATGTTCTTGAAGTTATGAATTGCATTCGAAGCTTCGAAAAACATGCACGAAGCATTTCTTGGTGGGCCGAAGCGCTCAATCTGATCAGGGAAGTGGTCTTCATAGTGCAATTTGGGAATGAAACTTGCATGGGGGCATAATTGCACAAATGCAGCACGATGATCACACAGCATCCATTTCAACGTATTCACTGTTTCTCTTGTAGCATACGGTGCAATGCACAAAATCGTAAATTTGATCTTTAACATGAAGTTGTTCCATTGCGGGTCGTCCTGTGGGATGTAATGTCCAATCATAAGAGGTAAATATGTTATTCGCACCATCATACCAGAAGCAGTTAGCTTTATGTTCTGTGGTTTTTCTAGATGAATCAGTTCAATACACACAGGTTTAGCAATTCCATCAACCTGAAGAAACTGGGTTCTGATGGCTCGGTTCAGCTGATCTATTGTGAAATATTTCGTTTCACTGATGAATAAATACAGCATTAGACCAAGCTAATGTTTGAGACCCTTCAAGGAAAACATGCATTGGGTCATGAAGAATTGCCTTTGCTATTTTGAAGTGAGGAATTATTGCTCGATCACTGAACTTGCTGACGCCACATATCTTAGACCACAATGAACTTGTGCAGCCTTGGATATCGCTTGCCAAAGTTGAACAACGCTCTAAATGTTCATTCTCAACCCTTTCAACAATGGGAAAGTGTTTGCCGAAATCGTCACAAGAACGACAAGTTTTCAATGCCCTACCTACTCCTTCCTTAAAACCACCTAACTCGTTTGCAACAAGTGTATCAGCATTAATAAAAAGCAAAGCACCTCTGAGTACAGTTCTAATGCCAGAAATATTGAATGCTACACCAACATCTGTGCTTTTTCATTGATTCGATAAAATCTGCCAATTACAAGTTTACGCCAGACAATTTCGGCCTAAATTCAGGGCTAACATTACATCTATTGGGTTTGCTACGTCTACATCATCGGCATATGAAATTAACATTAGTGCATCACTAGCCACCATAGAAAGTATTGGGTAGCTTTTACAATAAGAACAGCAGCAAACATCTGTCATGAAATCTGCGTCATGTGAGTGATTGCGTTTTAATTCATTTCCAGTTCGGGTATCTCTAATAGTGACTGCAGATTCTTAACAAACGGAACAACATTCCATATCCTAGACGTTACAGTCTTTCACTACCAGTTTTCCAGCTTTGTACTTGGTGACTAAATAAATACCTTCCCAATGTGACTTGCTGAGGTTCGACTAGTCCAAAGAACTTCTTTTGCTGATACGTACATGACAAAGATTCAAAAACATGCTGAACATCAGGTTCCGGTCTATTTATGGTAATGTCTACATTAAAAGTCTCTTTACTAGGGAATCCAGTCTTGACAACCAGTATCGTGAGAGTCTTGAAATTTGCGAGACTTCAATATCAGATACCAAAACTTTTTGCCATCGATCTGATATCAGTATTGTGTTCGGTTAAATATCGAAAGTATCGATTCATAATACTACTGTGCAAACAATGATGCAAGACTCTCAGTATCAAAACGTCATGGTATCGAAACTATAAATTATTGATATATGAGTATAAGTATCAGTATCTTCAGCTGGGCACATGCGTAATAAGATCAAGGATGAATGACCATATGCTTGATTCCTCGTGTATACACTGATCACATTTTCAAGTTAGGGATAACATTTAATATATTTCACTTGTTTTGGTTTTTAATTAATGCATATTATTTACGCAATGAGAATTGAAGTAAAATTTCAATTTAATTTCATATTCCATGTTTTCATTGTTTCAATATCTATATCTATATCTATAAAAATGTAGCCACTTTTCGGGTTTGTCACACAACTCCTCCTAAACTACTGCACCGATTTACACAAAATTTTGGCACAGCAGCGCACACCACCCCCTGAGTGTCATTGGGTGCTCGTTACCCACCTGACTTACCTGTGAGAGGTGTAATCTCATCGCCAAGAAAAATAGCGCCATCTGGTGGATGCAACAAACAATATTTCATTCCAAATTCCTTGTTGCATTCCAATCAAGGTTTTTCATGCCAATTTCGCTGCTTCGTTGCAATTTTCCTATTCTAATCCTAACTTTCAAAACTCGGAATAACATCAGGTCGTTAAACCAGCAGTTATTTCATTGCAAAATGCAGAATTAGCTCCGCGAGTATATTTCAAACTTTCCCATTGACTGTTTCCAACCCTCCTTGGTCTCCTTAATCCACCAGTGCAGGACCTTGCAAGGTTCTAAATTCATCAAAGCCTTCACGGTGAGCCACAGCAACGCGTGGCCAGGTACGGCTTGTCAGATATAAAGATTGTCGATACTCTGAGACCATAGGTCTTGAAAGTATCAGTCTCACGATCCCACGATTCAAATAATCAATCAATATTGACAGTCAAAAATATTCTGGTATCAAAAGTGTCCGCACAGTGATACTGGCTTTATCGATATTAATTCAGTATCAGTCTCGAGACTATTGTTATCAAAATCTCAATCTCATGATACTGAAAAATGTGTCCGAGACTGGATTCCCTACTCTTTACTCTTTGAAGTCTTGTGTGGCTGCCACAAATCATTTGCTGCACTTAAAGATTTTCCTTTGTCACCTTTCATTCGTAGCATGAAAGACGCTACCGAATATTCCATATTCTGAATTTTTTTTCCATCATTTGAAGAACCTTCTGCTTTCATCTTCACTGGTTCTTCTGTCTCAATTTCGATATCAAAGTTGTAAGATTGCTTTCGTCTGAGTTCTTGTATGGTAAAATAACAGAAAACACATTGGACACATAGGAAAGTTGTCCATAGCTGAATCTGAAATGATGATGAGGAAAATTGGGAAGAAGTTAAATTCATTGTAGTTGTATTGAAAATGAAAGCAAATCATGCCAACAGATTATACTTGGAACTCTAAATGAAAATAGCGCTTGCCAGCCACAAACCTGTCGCTGGTGGGGTGCAAATTACAAATTGTAGAACTTCGAAGTTTAATCACATTAAATTCAGGCACTTACCAAACAACAATAAGCAAGGTCACCATAAAACTGAACACTTAATAAATTAGAACGTATCATGCAAGCAAGTTTTAAATGTTTTTCTTTGGAATACTTCCATAAAAATGAACGCATCAATCCCAAATGTGGCGCTGTTATTAAACATGGTTTTTTTTACAGTGCATTATTAAAATTAACTTCCATTGCACCATGACCTACCTGCAAAAGGTCATTATGGTGAGATCTTGTGTGACGAAATAATTCTGTCAATTATTAATTTTTATTTTTGCACAAATTTTATCCACAAGCAATTGTCAATGAGAAATAGCGCAAAATGCCACGAATTTGTTTTAAATGTTTACGATAGCATTTGGTGGTCTCACAGTGTGATGCACAAAGAATGCAATTTAGCATTGTTGGCACTTGTTCACTGAGACTACCTATTCGAAGCGGTCATGAAGGACCCCGACGCCTCGCCAAGCTGTACGAACTGTTCGCCCTCCTCGAGAAGCGTTATCAGCGGCCAGTCTTCCTGACGCCAAGAGGACTTGAGGAGCACCCAGCCATCGCGGATCGACGTTACATCGAGGACGTCGCAGTCTGCAAGCCGTTAGGACACCACCGTTAGGAGGTCAACCCACAACCACGAGTATAAATACAATTGCGTACCCACCAGTCAGCCAACGCAAGCGCTGCTTCCACGAAGAGAGCCGGGACACGACACAACTAGATTGGAGAGTTCTGCAGTGCATTTTGGGATTGAAAACATTTATAGTTCGATGCTCATCTTTATATCGATAGCTCTCTACCTGCGCATTTGCTCCAAAATTAAGATAAGAACTTGATAGGTCATAAAGAAAACATTACTTGAAAAGGTAGCACCTTTAACAAAAGCTCCACAATGTCAACTTGCAAAATTGTTGTGTAACCCAAACATAATAAATTCGTCAAAATATGATGAGTCAGCCATTTTTCTTGCAGGAAAAAGCACCCAAGAATGACGTCACAATAGTGAACAGGATACTGTGTGTGAGCGCAACTACAATTGGCTTCTCGATTATCTTAAAAAGTATTATGCAACGGTCCATTGTTACAATACGTGAAAATAACTGAAAATAAAGCGCGAAACCACTCAACTGTCTCTAAAAAACACACTGAGTTTATTCCCAAAATTATTCTTGCTCATACAATGTCAAATAGTCAAAACTTAACTAACACTTGCACACTACTGGTTTGCTACTTTTGATCTTGTGACCTTACGTCACCTCAATGCTAAGAATTGCTCGAGCCAACGCCTGAGATTTCTGATGTCGGTTTTATACACATTTCCTTAGAAATCACCACAGGGTTTTTCTGATTGGTGCTGCGATGCTCGAGATCGTAAAACGTTGGCCCTTGCGGAGGTATTTATATCACTACCATACAATAAATAGGGATGTGGTGCTGGAATTAACGTCTCGGGCGCTTGGGATCGTAAAACGTCGGCCCTCGCGGAGGTTTTGATTCCTACCGATGGGGGTAGGGGGGGGTGTGAGTGATTCCCGTGAGACTATATTTCATTATCCGCAGTCCATCCTGGGAAAGAGGTCTACAACGCGAGTACAATATAGGTGGCACTTGCTACGCAAAATGAATAGGCAGCTAGTCTACCCCTCAAGGGCATAGTATTTCACTGCTAATCTTTTCTTGTTGGGCGCAAGAAAAGGAAAGAAGAGAGTCTAAACCTCAATCCCTACTTCCCTGCGCTGAGTTTAGGAAGTCAGCCCCGCCTTGCCTGACAATCACGAGGTTGTGAGCCTCATGGTGCGAGTGTCTACTCTGCCTCAGCCTCAGAGTTAGGAGACTTCCCTGTAGACCGGGTGCTCTCCAGGAGTCAGAGTGAATATTGTGGCTTGAGCACGTCATGCACACCACATGCTTACAACAGAAGTTCTGAACACCCGGATTAATTAAACACCCTCAATGAAGAAACACATGGTGCTCTGAAGTACTATGTTATAAGTTCATCAAGCCAGAAGATCCCTAACCTGCACTTTTTATTTGTCTACTGGATGAACATATTAGAGATAATTATTGTTATTGTTTCACAGTTAAATTTAAGAAATATATTTTTTCATAATATTTAAAAATTGCTGTTAACATATTGTACATCTGGGTGCATTCCTGGAGATATGCATAAAACAAATAAACTATCCACAAAAGCGACACGGTTCATCTTTTTCCAAGCAGTCTGAAGGTAGGTGAAGCTTGGCTGTATGGTGTCTACCTTCTAAACTGCGGAAGAAGCAGTGGGGGAGAGGTTGTGGTTGCGTTCGGTGACACTGTACAGATGGAGGTGTTGTGAGTGGCCCTTTTGCAGATGCGGCAGTGTAGGCGACCATTCTTTGGGCAGGTTCGAGAGCCGTGGCCGGTATGTAGACATATCATGCAGCGACGGGCATCGCGCCATGTGGCGTAGCGTGCTTGAGGGGTGGTGACAGTGGTGCAGTCACTGCTGAGGTGGGTCGTTGGGTCGCAGTAAGCGCACTACAGTCGAGCGGAGCCAGAGGGCCATCCGGCAGCAGGAGGTCGAGACCCAGCGTGTGGGCGGAGTTCCTCTCTCGGTTGCCGGGTTGTAGTGGGAGATGGTGCGTGACTGGGTGGCAACGGCGAATGAGGAGAAGGCTGGGGAGGTTGCTGCCGGGGTGGGCAAGATCCCCTTGATCTTGGCTGTTGCCATAGTCGGGTATAATATTGTGGAAAGGAAGGTGAGGAGGGCCTTCAAGTCCAATTCGTCACTGCCGGGAAGGTGCGAAGGGTCTTTGGGGCCAAAAGAAGACCATAGGCTCACACCGGCTCTCCTAGGGCTTCGAGGGCCAGAATTCAGCTAAAACAGGAGATGTACAGACGCGTGAAAATTATTAGACTCAGGTAGGATTTTCAGAATTTCTGATATATTTCACTTCAAAACACTGTCAGATACTGTACATGTATTTTTTCTTAATTCTCAGTGTACTTACAAGGAGGAATTGCGGTTTAAGACTCGCAGAACACCCCAAAATTGTTTTGGATGACAGCCTTGGGTAGGCTGAAGGGGTTCGGAAATTATGTGGATGCCATGGGCAGGGGTTATGGAGATATTGCCCCTCGAATCCTGGGGGGGTTATCTGGGACTGCTGTATATTGCAATGGAAATATAAGTAAAGTCCCTATGTTGCCGTGGCGTAGTGGGCAGCACAGTTATTTTTGGTGCAGCGGATACCGAGTTCGAATCCTGATGCAACTTTCTTTTTTCTTGCATCGAAATGCGGTTTTGCGCAAGTTGGGGTGGCAAAAAATTAGTTTCCGACATACTGTTGTGTTTAACGCAGTTTGTAATTCCGAATAAGATATGAGCATAGGGTGAATTTATGTCAATGATGTGTGTACAAGGTTTTGATTTTTGCGCACAGTAATCAAGATATATACCAATAAAAAAAATGATACCAGTACAGACAAAACCAAACAAAATTTAATGTTGGAATGGGTTGCTTGTACAGAAGTTGAAATGGTTAGTTAGCCATAAATCGTCAATGCAAATTCGATGCAAGAAAAAAAAGTTGCATCAGGATTCGAACTCGGTATCCGCTGCACCAAAAATAACTGTGCTGCCCACTACACCACAGCAACATAGGGACTTTACTTATATTTCCATTGCAATATATAGCAGTCCCAGATAACCCCCCCAGGATTCGAGGGGCAATATCTCCATAACCCCTGCCCATGTCATCCACATAATTTCCGAACCCCTTCAGCCTACCCAAGGCTGTCATCCAAAAAAATTTTGGGGTGTTCTGCGAGTCTTAAACCGCAATTCCTCCTTGTAAGTGTATGAGGCTTGACTCCACACCAAATGGTTGTGTCTTTGCATTGCTTTTGCACCTCCTTATGTAGGGAAACAAAAGGGGCGGGCAGGTTGTTTGGCCGACCCTCGGTCACATGCCCTTAGTGGCTTGCCTATGCCACGCTTGATAGGGCGGGCCGAAGCCCTATCAAGCTGCTAATTGGCCGTGACCGCGCCTTGTTTTCTCCCACAGGTGCAACGCGACCTTGGGAGAATCCATTGGCTTTGGCCAAGGGGGCATTGGCATTTCTCATGCCACTGCTGGCCCTTGGCCTTGGGTCATCACCCTTGCCAAAAGGGGTGGCCGGTAGGCCACCGCGCCATCTGCAGGCCGGTTAAAAACCGGGCCTGGCCATTTGTAAGGCCGGTTGGAAACCGGGCCGTTACAATGCAGTCTGATGCTCTGCCTTATATGACAAGCCGTACACAATATATCGTTTACACAGTCATGGTAACATTTGCACATAATACATTGAAGAAACTTAATACTATTAGTTTGACATTCCCTTTGTATAGGGTTCGTTACAAGTGTGGGTACCCTAATGGTATCCTGCCTGTAGTTCCGGAAGACTACCCAGGAAACTGCGCGAAAGTAATTAAAAAAGCAGCACTGAATTCTATCATGTAACATGTTACTGTCATTGTGTATGAAAATGCGAAATGTAAAATTTAAAAATGAAAGGTGTTTTAAATTAGAAATAAAATACCGGTAATAATTTTATCGTCAAAAACAGCAATAGGATGTTTCATTAATTACGCATATATGCCATGACTACATTTAGATATGATACATAAACCCTCGTATGAAATGCAGAAGACTGTTTTTTCCTTCCATAGGTCCCTGATATTACTTTGGCTCCATTTCCGCCGTATCCATTTTTTAAGACATACCACTTATATCCCACCTTTTTCGAGGATTACATTGCAATTTATGTTCGCTATGTGGATGAACAGATATCATTTAAAGATTTGTTTTCAGGACTGAGTTTCTCTATTTGGATATCTTCTTTGTCTTGCATTATCATTGTGAACTTCTGTTTTCTTCTAATATATTATGCCAGTCCGCAAATCCAGATGAATACTAAAGTCCGAAATATGACAATCTCCAAATTCTTTGGAACTTTCACTCTGCATTGGCTTATAATTTTTCAGAGTAAGTTGCTTGGTTTGAATGTATTTATACTG
>WWPM01024185.1:10560-40269 GCA_023279145.1 Glomeris maerens | reverse complement strand
CCTCCTTCCTTAGATTCGATTCGATTCGATTCGATTCGACACAAACCCCACACCCACACACACAGTCCCAATTGCCAAACAAACTACGCTTCGCGATGATGGTTAGCGTTTTTGGGGTGGGATATAGCATTAATTAGTTTGGGCGCGAACCTTACCGAACACTCGTCCCGCGAGGCCTGGATGCAGTTCGAGTTGTCGTTGCGGATGCAGCACGCGGTGTCCCTCTCCATGGCGCGGTCCTTGTTGATCCTGGTCATCACGTTACGGTCCCACCGCATGCACGGCGAGAACTTCGCTCCCAGGCGCACCAAGTCGGCCTTCCGGTACCGCGGGGGAAATAACAAAAAAAATATCATTTCAAATTGCATCGAGCCTAGAAAATACGGAAGAAAGAGGATATAGAGCAGCAGAAAATACAAGAGGAAATAAAAGGATGATGCCCAGAGAAGGGATGGCAATATATTTAAGAGACAAGACGTTCGGGGAAAGGGAGAGAGTGAGGTTTGCGAGGACAAGATTCGGAAATGATGTGAAAGCGGCGAATTATTGGAACGAGTTAGATGAACTGCAAGGAAGAAGAAACAGTGGAGCACGAGTTGTTGGGGTGCCAAGAAGGGAAAAAAGGAAAGTCGTGAAGCTACTAAAGGAAGACGGAACAGAACAGAAGAAAAGGAAGGAGGAAGATCGTGTTTAAAAATAGAAGGTTCCAAAGACCTACGAACACAATAGGAACCTTGCGCAAACATCGAACCTGCTTTGAGTGAAAACGAGTCTTCCTAATATTAACTGAATCGTTAAATGCTTCTTTACATATTCTTTTTGTTTTTTTTTCCCCTTAGCCGCAGTTTTCATTTCAGTTAGGCTACGTCATCAAAGGGGTCCCTTACCGCTCTAGGGCCGATCCAAAAGTTGTCCGGCTCCAGGTAATCCACCTGCAGTTTCAACTCGCTCGTCACGTAAACCTGCAGGTAGGTACGGATTAAAGAAGAAAGGGGTTAAGATCCGCTCCCGATGAGAAACGCGTGGCGCGCCACTCACGAGTCCGGAACGTTCGGTCTGCTCGAAGCCGACGGGACCGATCCCGTACATGGCCAGCGTGACGACGGTCATAAGTATCTGCACGATCGTCACCCAGTACGTGAAATAAGGCCTATCCGCGAGAGAGAGATGCGATGTTATCCGACATATTAATCCTTTCGATTAAGGGACAGTGTAGTTAGAAACCCGCAAAGTATAACGTAAAGATTTCAATTTTGTCTAAACTACACTCTCCCCCCGCCCCTTTTGAACACCGTCATTTGCCTGTGGTCATCCAGGTGATCCAACTGCTCCTTCACTTCGGACGTGATCCGCTCCCTCCGGAAACTCCTCTTCAACATCCGGCCCACTATGCCCATGCCGTACTGCCTGCGGTCCGACCGGTCGGGAATCTGCCTCAGGACCCGGTCCCAGATCCGGCGCATCCCGACCGCCGCGTCCTTCCGCCACACCGGCATCCTGCAACTCGCTCGCCGTTACTCGCTTTCCCCCGATACCTTTTTACCTCGCCCGGGGGGGATTTTCAATTTTTACCGAGTCGCTTCCGGCACCTTCCACTGCACCGCGATCTCCGCGTGCGGAAGAGGCGCGATGGCGGGGAGGACGTCGTCCTCTTCTTCTTCTTCCTCCTCCTCTTCCTCGTCTCGTTCCGCGGACATCCCGGAAGCCGGGGAAGGCGGCCTCCTCGGGGAGCAGGGGGAACAGGGCCGGTCGTAGAAAACCTCGTCGTCCAGCGGGTCCGAGTGCACCGGCGGCGCGAAACCGGCGCCGTTGCCGGCGACCGAAGAGGTGTCGGAGACCGCGAACACGCTGTCGTCGAAGCCGACGCTGGGCACGCGGAAACTGCAGCGCGGTTCGAGGCCCTTCGAGGACCTCCTCTTCCTGAGACGCGTCGGTACCTTTAAGGTAACCGGGGAAAGAAAATAAATCTTCTTTTATTCGATCGGCAAACAGGGGGAGGGAAATAAGATACTTGGGGCAAAAGAGTCCGGCCCGTTATTACGATGAAAACAACAAACCGTGGCGAGGAACGTGAGGCCGTCCCAGGTGAGCTGCGCCACCGAGTCCTTGCGCTGGCTCGGCTGCCTCGCCACGCTAGCGGTCTGCGAGACCTCGGTGTTCCTCGACGTCTGCCTACGCCACGAGTGACGCCCGCCTTCGGAAGCGGCCAACGGCCCGGCGTCCGTCTCGGTGGAGTCGTCCTGCGAGCGATCGATCCGGCCCTTTGTCAGAATTTCCAACGCCCGACGTGTAACCGAGACGTAAGTAGACACGAACCCTAAGCTCGCCGTACTGTTTGCTGGCCAGCCGCAGCCGCCTCTCGAGCCACCGCTGCCGCAAGCTCGGCTCCGCGTCCTCGTCGACGCCGAAGAACCCGGACGCGCTCCTCTTCACGTAACTGTCGCAAATTTCGTTCGAACAAGGATCTTAAACCTTTTTTTTGTAATCGCATTACGTAACACCGATCGTTCAATAATGTCTATTAAATATTTCGTTTCCAATATGATCATTTTGTCTTCAATATGCACACATTTTGTTTCCAATTGTAGTTCATTTTGTTTATAATGTCCTTATTTTTAATATGTTCAATTTCCATTTCTGCGTGTTCGTTTCGTTTCCCGTAATTTCATTTTGTTTCTAATATTATGTTTGTAACACGTTCATTTTTCTTCCGACGACACGTTAACTGATTACTTTGCAAGGAAGAAAATTTTTCGTTGAAACCGTCAGTTGGTCAAAACGAGAAAAGTACTATTTGGGCTCTCGAGCGAACGACAACCTTCTTACTTCTTGATGGTCTGCGTGACGCTGGCGGACCTCGACACGCTGGGACGCGATGACTGAGGCTGCTGCTGCTGCTGCTGAGGCTGGTGGTGTTGGTGTCTGTGCTGATGGTTCTCACCGTGCTGGTCTCCGGCCGGGGCAGATTGCTGCCGGCGCAGGGCCCTCAGGAAGCCGTCGTCCGCGGCAAGACGCGAAGCGTTTCGCGCAAAGCCCCCGCCGTCCACCTTTACGAAGAACACGGTAAAGTACGAGAAAGACACGTCCGCAAGCGCACCCACCTCCGCTTCCTCTTCGTAGCACCGTAAGAGGCGGTCGCCGCCGCCGCCTGGCCCCGTCGCGTACGGCGGTCTCGGGGCGTCGTAAGCTCTGGGCGGCGGGGACCCCCGAAGCGCCACCCCTCTCCGGCTTGCCAGGGCACCGTCCGGTGACGTCACGTGCCTCCTGATGCCGCCGCGCTGATATGGATGACCTAAGAGAGAGAGAGAGAGATCCTGCAAATGGGCACGTTGTTTTTTTTTCACTTGACAGTCGTACAAACCTCTGTGGGGCACCGCGGAGGGATGCAAGGTCCTCTGCGCTGCAACGGGAGCGTGAGGATGATGATGGTGATGATGCTGCGAAAGGGCTCTCCTGCTCTGGTTGCTTTGGGCCGGTGTTGAGGACGATGACGGTGGTACCGGTAGGAGCGTGGGGCCCTTGACTGGGGCTTGGGCCGGGGCCGAAGCCGACCTGGGGATATCGACGACATTTTTCTCGGAGCGCTCAGCGTCACCTGCCAGCATGTCGGACCAAAGTCGACATCACTGCAAATAGTATTTTAAGGAAATGTCATCATCGATTCGTTAATATAAAAAGTTGCAGCTGTGTAGTCGAGTCACCGTGACGTAAAGCGCCTTGAATCATCCGTGATGAAATCTCATAAAAGCAGTTGTTAAAATGTCATTTATTTTGCTAAATGTCATTTGTTTTGTTTTCACAATCGATGAGGGTTTTGCTGCATTTAATAAGAAGCGTTCAAATAATTATTTTCAAAGTTCAAAAATTCTCTTTCTTCCTCCAGGGAAGCTGCGTATTCGGCGGATTGACGTCATCACTGTGGGCGGAGCCTAGCCGGACAGCTCCGTTGCATTTTACGACCGCTTTGCGCACGTTCAAACTTGTTCGAACTTGTTGGAACTTGCACAGTACGTATTTATACTTTATATGTAGCAAGTGCATTGCGCTCAATGTGAAATTTTCACACCCCTGATTAATAAATGCGAAGGCTACAGACTGGTTCTCATTTTAGTACTACAATTCTACAGCGAGAAAAACTACCAGCCGCTACCGCACCCACATGTGCAGCGCGGAGGCAAAAACATTCCATTCTGTCGAATTTCGAACGCGGCGAACGAACAGCTACCGCAACTGCAACCGCAACCGGAAACAACGGGCCTCGGTTACCAGAGCGACAGCATCGGCGGATCACGCTGCCTTTTATTAACATATCGATCCGCGACTCTTTGGCAAGATGAAAGCGAGCGAACGCAAACGGCGAAAGCGTGGGAACCGCGTCACGTGACGCCATCTTCCCATCCCTCTCTCTCATCCAAGGTGTACATCATATAAGTAGGGTAGCATTGCAGGAGTAGTCCACTAACTCAACGCTCCTGTGACGTCATAAGGCTGCTTTCGTCACCGACCTAACGCGTTGTGACGCCATCAGGCTGCGTTCGTCTCTGATTGGCTGACCTAGTTTCTATTGACATGGCCTATCTCGCACCGCGACCACTTGTTCCGTTCGTCATTCCATTCCGATGACGTCATCATTCCAGGACTGACGGAATGGAACGGAAAAGGCGACGCTCCAACTTTCCCCCCACACCTCACCTCCCCTCCCCCGCGAAACGCAAAATGGAACCTACCCGTGCACTGCCGTGAAACACATCCTCCTTTCGCTCACTATACATCACAGGGGCTGCATGGCTTTCCCCTTTCAGTCCACCACACATTATCGATCCCCATTTCGCCCGTACATACGTATATACTTAATAAAAGCATCCACACCGCCCTTACGAACTGATCGTATTACGTACGGCCTCGGAAAAGAGCGGCCATTTTCGCGACGAATATCGCACATTGGGGCCCGTACATACAGTGAAAAAGTGGGGGGAGTTTTGTGTATTGATTGGCTCACCTCGGCGTTCGCCTTCACTCCGATGGCGCTCGATCGGTTAATCGAGGCCGGCTGCCTTCGAAACCGAGCAAAACCCCCACTTCCTTCTTCTTTTCCAGAAACGTAACCGTATTCCCGTTTACCCGGTCGGCACTGGGACGTCCGCAAAAAGACGGATAGAGTGCTGCAACGAAGAAGACCGAAACCCGACGATCGAATGCGAGCGAACCGCGCGACTCAGCTTCCCAAGATTCCCGCTTTCGAAAAAGCGGCGCTGCCAGTTCCGACGATCCAAGTCGCCTAGATAAAGCGCTGTAATGAGGTTAACCCACGCGCAATGCATCTCTGGGTAAAGCAGTGCCATGGAACGAGCCAATGAGATGGAACGACCTTCTCCGTCAGCCAATCGGGGACGGAACTCGCTCCAACGACGTCACAGTGCTTTTTGGGCCGGCGACGAATTCTACTGGTGCAGTTGAACGCCACAGGCGCGAAACAACCGCTACCGCTCTCGTTGGTGTCAGTAGCGGTAGCGGATGGCAGTTCAATCGTGAAAACGATTTAATTAAAAGTATAATGCAAATAGCAACTCGGAATCGTTCAAAAATACTGTAATTTTACGGCATGGTTTTATTATTTTAAGCTCAATTTGGTGATTTTTCATCGGAATGATGGTGCCATGTCCTGGGGTAGTTTCTTTTCCTGGAAAGAAAATCTTAAAATACTTTGCATGAAAAATATTGAAAACTTGAAGAGAAAAAAAAATATCAGCACCTTATTCAAAATGTCAGTTCTGGCACCGTTCTCAACGAGCCGCTTGCATTCCTCGTGTCTCTCTTCCTCGTACGCCAAATGTCTATAATTCGCAACCGCAAGATTAAATGTCTGTACGCGTAAAACAGAACCGCGAGAGAGAGAGAGAGGAAAAAGAAATTACAAAGGTGTATTCCCCACGCTATCTTGGGCGTTGATAAGGTCACTAGTTTTGCAGCTTTTGGACTCCAGCAGCAGCTTCACGACTTGACCGTTGCCCTTGGACGCGGCTCGATGCAGAGGAGTGCTGCCCATGTTGTTTCTCGCGTTCGCGACCGCACCGTTGTCCAGAAGCAACTTCGCAATCTGAAATAACGGAAAATAACATTTTAAAACTGTTGTGTATACGTACTGTAACAAATAGAAATAGTACATACTTCATGCCAGTTCTTGGACGCGGCGTAATGCAAACACGTGTTTCCTCCGTTGTTCACCGCATTCGTGCTGGCTCCTTGAGACACCAAAACTTCCACGACTTCCAAGTGTCCAGCTGAGACCGCGCACATCAACGGTGTCCAGTTTTCCTACAAGACAAACAACCGAGATGAAAGACAGGTATGGCGGACAACGTTAGATGGCGCCACTGCGTGGAACCCTTTGCTGCGGTGACGGACGGACACCAAAGCAAGCTTATAAAAACATGGAAAAAATACTGGGAAAGGTTTGATTTTTGTGCATCGTTTTCCCTGGTAATTCTTACATCATCCAATTCATCTATACGTGACTTTTTCTGGAGTAAAAAGCTGACAGTTTCCAGATCTCCCCTGGAACAAGACCAGTGCAGCGCAGTTCTTCCCGCCTATTTAAGAAAAAAACAATTTCAAAAATAAAACCTTATTATTGGCATTCAGAAAAGGTTTACGTTATCTTTGGACGCTACGAGTGCTGCATCTCCGCAGACCAACGCTTTTAGCTTTTCGAAATCCTTTTCGTAAGCCAGCTTGCAAATATCAACGTCCTCCATCTTTGCTTCACCACCGAAGCGAAAATTTGAATCGAAATGGAACGAAAACGTTCAAGTCATCTGTGCAGTGTTGCCAATCCCTCCCCAAGTAATGCCAATAGTACTAGATTTGATTCCTCCAATCAAACAACATCATCGGTGTTACCAACCCCTCCCCCCCAAGTAGTACTTGCCGTAGTTTCGTATCAGTGTTGCCAATCCTTCCCCTAAGTAGTACTTTTAATCCCATTTAATCCCACACAATTGTTTGCGTAATTACGTACTATATTCTTTTAAATGTAAAATAACGACATACACAAAACAAAATACTTCCCTTTTTAGTCTTATGTAAATTCAATCCAGAATTGTGCGGTATTAATTTTCCGACTCGATTGCGTCGTTTCGGGCGACGCTGGCAGCATTTCCGGCCAAAAGTGACGCAGAGATAATCGTAAAAATCTGAATTTTTGTTATAAGAGTGCCGGTTATTTGCGCATAGAATCCAAAATGCCTGCTGAAAGTTCAATTACGGAGGGCGGGAGGATCGTGAAAATGGAGGTTGATTACAGCTCAACTTGTGATGAAAAGATCCCTCAGTGCGAATCGCTGGCTAAGGTATTTTCATGCCAATTAAAATAATGAAATGCTGTATTAATCGGCCCTATAATTTTTTTTGACAGGATGGCAAGCTAAACGACGCAATCGATATTCTGCTTTCGTTGGAAAAACAATCCAGAACAGTAACCAAAACCAAAACTCATCTATATAAGAAAGAAAATTCGGATTTTTTACTCATTAAAAATTCACAAATCCAACCCCTAAATCGTTATTGGTCAAATTAATATCTCCCTTAAACTGTCAATCGTTAGCAATGTATCTCGAACACATTTTACACCCAATTGTGAATAAAAACTCTTATACATGGGACAATTTTTAAAATAAATTTCACTACCCATTTATTATTGAATAAGTATTTTTGTAAATTAATAGACACTTCCCTACAACCAAATTACCAGTGAAATAAACGTCCAAAAAGATTTGTTGGAACATTTTTTGGCCGATATTATTTATCACATCGCAATGACTACTACATAAAAATGTTGATTTGGAATTGGAAAGAATTTATTGATACCAATATTGCCTTTTGTCTACGCAATGTTAGGCAGCATCCAAATGGTCCTAGATGCCATGTTTACTCACACGTCACTCGCTCGTGTTTCAGGGGGCCGATGCCCATTCGACTAGCCGCATACTCGTGGCCATCGTCCAGTTGTGTTTCCAGTGCAAGAAGTACGACATCCTCAACGAGAACGTGGTGCTGTTGTCGAAACGCAGAAGCCAGATTAAGATGGTATAACACTATATTAAAGCGCAACAAAGCACCCGTAAAATACAAACCCTTGTTTCCATTTTGCAGGCCGTCACCAAGATGGTCCAAGAATGTTGCACTTACGTGGACAAGATGCCGGACAAGCCGACCACGTTGAAGTTCATCGAAACTTTGCGCACGGTCACCGCCGGAAAGGTGCATCCGTGCATCCGTTTCCCCCGCCCTCCGCGTTTACAAAACTTCCTGCTTTCAGATATACGTCGAGATCGAAAGGGCCCGGCTGACTCACAAGTTGTCGCTGATCAAGGAGAAAGAAGGAGACATTAACGAAGCGGCCACCATCATGCAGGAGTTGCAGGTGGAAACCTTCGGGTCGATGGACAAGAAAGAGAAAGTGGAGCTGATCCTGGAGCAGATGCGTCTCTGCCTGGCGAGGAAAGATCACATCCGCACGCAGATCATCAGCAAGAAGATCAACACCAAGTTCTTCGAGGACGATAACACCGAGGTTTGCCGCCTTTTCAAAAACTTCCGCAGACACGAGTTGAGCTACGTGGTGCGGCAAAAAGGTTCGGTGAATTGTGTCACAGAAATTCAAAAACCGAATGCACATGGGAAATACATTTATTGGCCTTTGAAGTAGTTGTCACACGATACGAAACACTAATGACAACATTTTTAAAGCTTATGGAAACTGTCAGAAAAATATTTTTTAGGAGTTGCGTTTTTAAGTGCCGTCGCACAGTCCTGAATATCCTTGACTTCCGCAAACCGTGATCCCTTCGTGGCTCCCTTAAGACGAGGGACAGAAAGAAGTTAACAGGAGAGTAGGACTTTGGGAAATTCTCTAAATAGGCTCTTAATGCAGGAACTGAAGCTGAAGTACTACAACCTGATGATCGAGTTGGACCAAAACGAAGGCTGCTACTTGGCCATCAGCAAACATTACCGCGCCATCTACAACACGCCGTCCGTGCAGTCGGACCCCGACAAGCGAAAGCAGGTTAGTTACACTGCGATAAATATACTCCCGAAGCGGACCTTAAAAAGAACCCCGAAAACAGATCCTGAAATGCGTGGTTCTCTACGTCATCCTCGCCCCGTACGACAACGAGCAGTCCGACTTGGTCCACAGGGTGAAAGACGAAAAGAACCTAGAAGACGTCCCCAAATACAAGTAATTCAACGTGTACACGCGCTTCTTGCGATTTTGGTAAATAAAGGTTCCTTTCGTTTCTCGCAGGGATCTGCTGAACCTATTCGTCACGCCGGAGTTGATCAAATGGGCCGCTTTGAGCGCAAATTACGAAGAGGAGCTGAAAGCGGGGTCTGCGAACAGCCCCCCGACCGACGTGTTCGATGTTCGTACCGAAGGCGGCAACCAGCGCTGGAAAGACCTAAAGAGCCGTGTCGTTGAACACGTATGCCCATTTTACCCGTAGAAGCCTGTGTTTGTCCATCTTCCTACGTTGAAAAACTAAATTTTTCCCCCCACGTTAGAATATCCGCATCATGGCCAAATACTACACGAGGATTAACATGGGGAGAATGGCAGAACTTCTCGATCTGACAGAGAACGTAAGTTATAGTTACAACTCTGTACTAGTCGCTTATACCCGCCAACGAAGCATCCGTTACGGACCGGTCCGCTGCTGTCCGGGGAGGGGAGACGTGAAACGTTGGACGCTTGGTGTGTGTGTTCAAGAATGGATAAATTCGTGATTTATTGTAAATGGTGTTGAGAACAGGAAAAAACGACGGATTACGGTTTTTCCGTTGAAAAGTGAGCGTTCCAGAAATTTTGAGAAAAATAAGTGGTTGGGAAGTGGGTGAAATGTCGATTTTACGCGGTTGGGACGCGGACGGGCAGACAAACACCACAGCAAGCTAAGTAAAACGTGTTAAAAATTCAGAAATGTTTACCGCAGGAGACGGAAGAATTCCTGTCGGCCCTGGTCGTGAACAAAACGGTCCAGGCGAAGACGGACCGTCTGGCGAAGATAGTCAACTTCTCGCAGCACAAGGACCCCAACACCGTGCTCAACGATTGGGCCCACAACGTGGGCAAACTGATGCAACTGGTCAGCAAGACCACCCATCTCATCAACAAGGAGGAAATGATCCACAAACACATGCAGCCCGTGCGAAACTAGAAACTTTAAAACTCTTCCGTTCCTTTGTGACGGTTAGAAAAATATTGAAAATAAACGAAAACAATTTTCCTGCACGGTATATTTAATCGATCGTGTTGTAAATTATCTTCTAGCTTTACGGAATCTTTACATATATAGTATAATAATAATAATTAATAAGCAATAATTGTAAAAAAAAAGGTAACTGTATATGTGTACAGATTTACATGGTCTTTTTTGTTTTGTTTGTTTAGTAGCTTTGTTGTGACCGTTAGTTATACGCTTTGTGAATTATTGCACTTATCGTATGTGATCCGGTGTTCTTTTGCGAGAGAGAGACAACGCGCAAAAGGAAACGTTAGTTAATATAGTTACTGGTTCAAAGATTGCGATTAAAATCGATAGCTAGCTAACCCTTTACACAAAAAATGGACGGTTTCCTTCCTTTGGGGCCTTTTTTGCCAAGAACTTCGATAACATTTGCGTCGTATCAAAAAGAGAAAGTTAAACTCTTGCTGTCTGGCCGTTGTTAACATTATTACTCCTTTTTCTTCTTCTATCGGCAGTTACCTGAGTTAGAGGGTAAAAAAAATTACAGTTTGTCGTTGTCGTTGCGACTCCGTTCAGCTTCTGGGAACGTCCGTCGTGTCCTCGAACAGCCGCTTTCTCAAAGCCACCACGCCAGCCATCCTGGAAGCGGAAGACGACGGTGTCCTCTCCGTGCCGGTCAGTTCACGTTTAGCGATTGCCGGTGATGGTGACCGCTGCGTGACGACCTCTGAGCGACACGGAAGTTCAAAAACTGCGATTATTGAATCCGAAAATATAGTACCACGATCATCTAAAGCTGGCCATACAAGATCGCTCCAACCAGCCAAACGGCCTGGTGCCGTGCCAAAAAACCGATCGTGAATGGGGAAACCTGACGCGCTTTGCGTGGCGGGGAACCGCCGGTCGAATATTCGTCGAGCCGCTACGTTTGGCGCCGGCGTGGCCGATGCGTGAATGGGGAAACCTGGCGCGGAGCGGGAACGGAATCTCGCGGAATCCGGGGAGGGGGTGTGGTGTAGCAAGCGTGGGATTGGGCCAAAAAATGGGGAGGCACGGCGTGGCATGCATGTGATTGGTCAGAAAAGTGGAACAGCGTGGTGCGGCGCAGTGCGGCTTGGAGCGATCGTGAATGGGGACCTTAAGTTAATAATGCAGTGCTCTCTCGGTAATCCGGCACTTCATTAAATTGTAGAACGGAATTATATATGGTTCGAAAGGTCATGGAACAAGTATTCATTTCACATAGGTATGTATACAAAGTACTACCTCTGATCCGGGTTCCCGCGAGAACCGGGCTGCGCTTTGACTTTGGCTCCGCAGCACCGAAGCTAGCACGTTGGGTTCTGTCTTTCTCCTGCGATGTCTGCCCGCTCCACCCTACAAGATGAACACGCGAAAAGAAAAGAAAAGAAAAGAAAAAGCGTAAAACACAGTCGGATGATTTGCACGCCAACACTCGCGGCTTCGTGCGCACGCGCGACAACACGATATTGACACAAGCAGAGGCGTTAACATGCGGTGAGTATGGCGTCGGGAATCGCGAAACGAGAAGTAAAGGAGGCGAGACAGAGAGAGAGGATACGTGAAGCTTTACCTTCGGCCGTGGCCAGGCTAGCCAGGATGACCTGCTCCAACCTCGCCTTCAGACCGTTCACCTCGTCTCCCAACGCGCGTCCGTTGGCTCGAAGGCTCACGTCCAGCGCCTGGCACTGTTGCTCCAAGGCTCTGTGATGCTGCGGCCCGTGCAACGGTTTTTGCCAAATCCCAAACGAGACACAACACGCATACACACATTGCACACGTTCAGTACGCACGGTCCGGCTCGTCGAAGAGCAAAGCCGATCGATTAGACACGCAAAGGACATGCACGGTCTCCGGCTTTTTCTCTCTCTTTTTTTTTTGCGGCCACGGCACTATTTCTTTTTTTAACAAAAATCCACTACGCGTGCACAGCGGCAGCCGCTGACCGACAAACTCGAACTTACGTTTTTCGCTTCTATCAGCTGCCGCTCCAAATCCGCCATCTGCTCGGCTTTCTCCACCAGTTGGTTCTCCTTAAGCTGCAACTGGAGCTGCCGAGATTCGGACGTAAAAGAAGCAAAAATAAGACTAATTTGCAATTCCCTTCCGTCGATGTCGTAAGTACGTATTAAATACAATTTCGCGTCAAAAGCGATCAAACCAAACCGTACCTGGAGTTCTTGTACGCTCTGCTTGTGACCCGAGTTCTCCATGTTCTTGGTGAGGTTCTGCAGTTCCCGGATGTTCTGCTTCAAGTGCACTCTCAGCTGCTTGTTGCGCGCCGTCACGTCGAATATCTAGTCGGGCGGGACATCGTAGATTCTCGTTAGTAAAACCTGCGATTAAGTTCGTGGGGTTTCTCGAGACGGCTTCGACGGACCAGTTCGTTCGCTTCCTTGATCTGGCGGCCCTGCAACTCGACCTGCTCCTCCAAGGAAGCGCTGTCGAGGCACTTCATGGAATACTTGCGCGAAAGGAACAAGATCTCCCTCTTGATCGACTCCATTTCCTCCCTGAAACAAAAGGGGGGTTAGGTTAGAAACCGCAGATTGGGGAGCGGGGGAATAACGCTCACTCGTGTTCCCGGCGAAGGGCCTCGAGGTCCGACGAAGCGTGCATCTTCGACAAGTATTCCTCCTTGAACTTGGCAACTTCCCGCTGAAGTTCCGTCTCGTGCGCTTTCCTCATCGCGTCCAGAGCTGCAACGTGAACCGTCTGTTATTCTAATTCCGTTCCTAAGATGTTTAACTTTTGCACAAACCTGCCAGGGTGGCTTGGGTCTCCTCGGCAAGGGCCTGCTCCTTCTCGGCCCTTACGTGCTCCATCTCCCGCCGGTGCTTCTCCTCCAAGCCGACGAGGATGCGGCGGTGCGAGTGGTCGATGGCCGCCATGCCCTTCTCGCACAGACTCTGGCCCCAACAAAACCCAAACGACATTTAAAACCTTCGAAATAACAACGCTTTCCGGCCCTTTACCTTCAGCTGTTCCATCTCCGTCTGGTACTTCTGATGCACGCTCACGGCCCCGACCCGGACCTCGCTGCGTCTCGTCAACTCCTGCTCGAAGGTCTCCTTCAGCGCCGTCACGTGCTGCTCGTAGTCCTCCACCATCGACCGCAATTGGTCCCTCAGATTGGCTACTTCTTCTTCGAGCCTACTCACGACGGCCCTTTGCTCCTCCTCCTTGAACGTCGCTGCCAAAGGTCCCTCCTCAACCTTCTCCTCCTCCTCCTCTTCCCTCTTCGACTTCCTCATCTCTTCCTCTTGGCGCCGCGTCACCTCCGCAAACCTTTCCGCCAGGACTTCGCAACGCTGACATGTCCCTGGCCCCAGCCCTTCGCCCATCGTGTCCGAACCTTCCAGCCCTACGGTCAGCAACGAGGCCAGAACCGACCGCCGGGGCACTTTCATTTCCGCCACGAGGGCGTCCGCTTCATCCGCCGCTCCGATCGTCTTCTCCGCGTCGCCGGCCCTTACGATCGCCCGCATCTGCGCCGCCAGAAGGGCCTTCGCGACCATGACCGCCGCGAGCCTCTCCGCGCTCACGGTCCCTGTCCCCGCAACTTCCCTGGCCGGCGGCGACAGCCGCTGCATTTCCTCCCGCAACGCCTTAAGCCTTTCCTCGGCCCTGCGCGCGATAGCGCGCATCGCCGACTCCCGTCGGTCCTCTTCGTCCTCCGGGTCCTCCTTGGCGGCAGAGCAGTCCAGAAGCAACCTGGCGGCCCCAACCTCCGCGCGGCTCATCTGGCAGCCGCGGTGCAAGTACCCTAGTACCTTGGCGGCGGCGTCGCGCTTCGCGATCGCGCCGAGGTTCGCGACGATAGCCTCCTCCGCTCTCTCCAGCAACTTGTCCGTGGAACGGGAAAGCCGAGCGGAGGCTGCGGTCGCTTCGTCTCCTCCCGCCGGCTCCTCCTCCTCCCGGTCCTCCTCGGTTTCCATGTCCCAAAATGCGGACAGCGGGGACGGAGGAGGAAGAGTGGTGTCCTCGTCGGGACGGACCAACCGGGCCAGACATCTCTCGAGGGAGGCGCGTAGCCTCGCGATCTCTTCCGCGTCTTCGTCTCCGTCTCCGCCTCGCGCCGCCAACTCTCGCACGATGCCCGTCTCCCGCACGAAACCTTCCCCGGCTCCCAAGTTACCCGCCACGGTCACGTTCCTCAGTCTCGTGATCGTCGCGATCAGGGAAGGTCTCCTTCTTCGACCGTGTCGCGTACCCAGGCCTTCAGGTTGTTGTTGTTTCCTATAAAAGCGAACAAACTGTAGTCGAGATTACACAAAAGTTCACCCAACAACGTACTTACTCGGCACCAGACTGGATCCTCTCCGCGGCCCGACTCAGCCTCGCGTCCATGTCCCTCAGCTTGGAGTGCATCGCCAGCGACTCGGTGACGGCCGTGAAGCTGGACGACCGCGACAGCCCCGTGACGGCAACCGTGCCCTTGCGTTCCCTCTCCCCTTCCTTCCCTTCCCCGCCCAGGTTGCCCTCCACGCACGCGAGCCGACTCTCCAGGTCCTCCACCTTCATCTCCAGTTCCCTGGACACGGACACCGACTCCCGGCCCTTGAGCGACCGCGGCCTCCTCGGCGCGGTCAGCTGCCTCAGCTGCCGCTCCGCGCCGGCCAGCTTACTCGCGAGGTCCTGCACGCGCACGGACAGCAGCGCCACCTCGTCGCGGTGCCGCTTGTCGCGCTCCTCGCCCCCGCCCTCGAGTCGGAAGCAGCGCAGCTCGAGGTCGTCCGTGTTGTCGTGCGATTTCTTCAGCTCGGCCTTCAGTCCCCTGATCTCCCTGATGGCGGCCTCGAGCTTGCGCTTCAGCTCGTCGCATCGCCCCGCCCATTCCTCGCGCGAACGCGGCTCCGTCTCCTGGCCGCCGTCCGCGGTCAGGTCCGATAGACTCTTCAGCCTGCTGAGGACCTTGGCCGTCTTTGTCTTCCTCTTCTCTCCTTCGCCTCCTCCTCCTCCTCCGCTCTCCGGCTTTCCGGTATCGGTCGACTGTTCCGGGCGAGTTCTTCGCTCGGCCGGGGTTTCGGCGATGCCGTGTCTGCTCTCGATGGCGCGCGTCCATTTCCGCAGTAACTCGGCATTGTTGTTGTCGTTATTACTACTCGCTCCCACGTTCGACAGCAAATCCGAAGCGGCCCTTTCGAGCGGGAACGAGTTATTAGTTTGTTACCGCGTGTTCCCAACGCGAGTCGACGGACGTGAACTTACCACGTGTCCGCGTCGACCGCGCCAGGGTCCCAACCGGGTCCGGTCCTTGCCGGAAGCGTGTGCCTGCGGTTCGGGTTACGGGCTCGCAGTCCGTTGGACGCTCGGCCGCCGATCGATGCGTACCCCTGCGTACGGATGAAAAACCCCCTTTCTCGATGAAAACTCTTTCCAGGTAGAAATATAAAAAAAGAGTACTTGAACGATACTGACGGGCGAGTCTTCGGGCGAAGAGATTGCGGTTTCTCGGGAAACCTTTCCCACGGGTCTGAGGACTCCTTTGTGATGCCGGGCTCGTTCCTTCACCCGCGAGATGGCCGTGCGGTTGAGCGGCGGCGAGGACGGCAACGCTCTCGACGAAGACTCCTCCGTCGCCGTCACCGTGGACTTCTGCGCAAACAGAACAAAAATAGATTAACCAGATACGTTGTCATCTCGTGGATTTCCGTATAATTTCACTACAGCGTATTTTTTCCAAGTTTCTATAAGCTTGTTTTTTCTATACCTGATCGGACCCGAGAACCGTCCGCCTGACCGGCACGTTCTCCGCAGCCACCCTCTGCATCTTGTCGCCGACGGCCGACTGCGAAACCGCCACGTTGCCGTTGCGCTGCAGGGCCGCGTTGCGCAGGGCCTGGACCCATCCCGCGCGAAGTCCCGCCGTCAGGGCCGAAAGCAGATGGGTCGAGCCGTTGCAGAGCTGCAAAACTCGCGACGCTGTAAACCACGAGATACTCCCCCCGATCGGGTCACTCTCCGTCTTTACCGTAATCTCGATGCCGTAGTTCCTGGCCACTTCGGTCTCGCGCACCTGCAGCACCAGGCCCATGTTGACCGTCACTTCGGGGGCGTTGGCCGTCTCGGACGCCGGGTCCGCGTGCTGCGCGAGCGTGGGACCGCAGAGCACGAACCACCTTTTCAACCAATCCTTCGAGTCTTCCTTCCTCATCAGCCACCCTTTCTTGATGAACAGAGTGTCCTACTCAACATTAAAACTCGTGGGGAAAACAGCATCTAACTTTCTCAAAAATCTAACAAACAAAAACTTACGTCAGGGGTGTTGTCGACGCGTATCTCCGGGATGTTGTACTTGACGGCGTGGTCCAACCCGCAACCGTCCGGGTCGCCGCGTACCGTGTGTTCCTTGAACGTGCTTTCCGGCAGTCTCCCGTCGGAGGACCTCGGGGGCGTTTTCTCCGTCCACGACACCACCTTCGGCCCGTCCAGGTCGTCCTCCTTGCGGCCGGTTTCCGGATTTTCCTCGCAATCGTCTGTAACGAAGACAGATATCGGTACGGTCGTATAATTATAACACGGTAATCATATTGGAGCAATTATATTAGAATAACTACCGTGGCTCTCGGACGCACCGCGCCCTTTGGGGGACAGCGGCCCGTCCTGGTCCAGGTGGATCAGCTCCAACGACTCGTACCGCTTCACCTTGGGCACGTCCGATATCCTGAGGTACAAGGGCCCCGCGTACCGGTTCCCGCGGTTCGCCTCGTTCCTCTCCCGTTCCACCGGGGACGTGGGACCGGCCGACTTACTCCTCTCCGGGGGCGGCTCTTCGGCGCACCTCCTCCTCTGCACGCGTCTGGGGCAACGCCGCGTTCCCCCGACCCCGTTCTCCGCCAGGATCAGCGTCAACGCGCAGTCGTTCGGTTGCCCTGTGCGTCCGCAGCAGAAGCGAGAATCGTCTTATTATATTTTCCCTCCTTTACTTTTCTTTCCCCTCCGACTCACCCTTCTGTTGGATGATCACGTCCCTCGCTTCGTAAGCGGGGGACTCGACTACGGCCACGGCCACCGCCGTGCCCAGGAGGTCCCTGCCGGAGGAAGACGGGGACGCGGGGACCAGCCGGGGCAACGGCGGCGACGCGAGCGGGGAAACGTTCTCGTCGGGTCCCGCGGCGACCGCCGGGGCCTCCTCGAAGGTGTCCGTGCGGCAGCTCAGGAACCTGGACCTGACGACCGTGTCCCTCGTGCCGGACGTGGGCGTGACCAACTGCGAGGCGCCCTTGATGCCGGGGAAGGTGGCGTTGCGCCTCTGACGGCCCTTCACGAAGCGCGTGAACACGGACAGCACGTCGAACCACCTTGCGGTCAAACGCGTAGTGTTAATAAAAAGACAAGATGCGGCAACCACAATTAGTAGGGCTTCCTATCTGACTGCTGCTAATGTGGTGCGAGATCGCTACACTACTAACCATTTGCTCTCTTCTTTGCACGTGCCCTTGACGAAGTGCACCTTGTCCGGCGCGGTGATCGCGATGGAGAACTTGTTGCCGGTCACTTCCTCCGCGTCGCTCACTTCCAGCACTTTTCCCATGTCCACGGCGCCTTGAGGCACCGTATCGGGCTGAATAAAACCAAATCGCGGTTGAGTTTCAACATCCACCTTCCTTTACACAACACGGTCCCGGTACTCACGTGCTCGTCCACCGCGTACGTCAGTTCTCCGTCGTCGTACAACACGAACCACCTTCTCTGCCACCTCTGCAAACAAAAAAACACCTAATATCTCATGACACTCTTCTTCTTTAACACTTTATCTAATCTAGAGACCAATTCACGTTCACTTTCATCAGGGGAGTAATATTTCCTTCAAAATTTCGTAATAATACAACGTAAACATAGTCGTGCAAGGCGTTTTTCGTTTTCAATTCGGATTCATGACTTCTTTCCCTTTCTATCATTTCAACTTCTAACTTGGCCTCTTGAAAATGCAGTCGTAGAATTCCCAATCAACGAGGAAGGTAAACCATGTTTAGGTAAGCGTTGGGAAACAACAACAGAAAAAACAGGAAAGTATGTTCTGTAAACATTGTTATTCCTCTTTTGCGTTTTCCCTATTTTCCTTCTGCCGCGCGAGACACAAAAGCCCGCATTGTCACGATGCGGTCCTACATATACGGTGACACAAAACACGTAAATGCAAATCCGGAAATCCACCAGGAAGGAGAGAAAAGTCCATTGTCCCCCAAAGTTATTCCTGCCAAATCTGAATCCCGCTTCAAATATACACTACAATGTTCAGCTGCAAATTGATTCATTTCCGAACAGAAATCTGCCAAATCGCTGCGTAATTTCAATTTACGTCGCGTAGAGATAATAGCAAAGCTTTGTGAAACACGGAATATGAAAATAAAACTCCACCTGCACAAGGACCTGTAATAATAGTTTTCTTCAAATCTGTCTTCGGCTTAAAACTGTACGCAACTTTTAAAATATCTTTCTTCCCAACTTGTTCTAAATTCCCTTAATTTCCACTATGACCCCTGTAACCGGCACACGCAGCACTAAACGTTATTTATTGACAGACAATCCCCTTAATAATAAACCAGGCCACACAAACTCCTAAAACTCTGAAATATCTCTCCCTCGCCAAAAATAAACGAGAAAATTCAATCTTTCTTCTCTTTTTACCACTACTGCTCCATTAAAACTTTTGAAAACATGTGGCTCACATGTGAAACCAGGGGAAAAACAACTTCCTTTTATAAATCTTTCGACAACAGACAGACAAACCACACCTCCTCTTCCTCGGTTTCCTACTTTCAGTTGTTGTAATAATAATTACAATTGGAAACTCGCTATGAAGCCCGGTTCGCATTGCAACGATTTTTAATGCGAGAATGCTTCGCAAAAATGAAAATGCGAAAACGAAAATTTCCTTGCGAAATCGTTGATGTCGTTCGTTAACACCGCAATTCAGGTTTTCGCAATTGCGTTCGCACGTGGAAGCGAAATCGCTAAAGCATCTCTATAAAACAAGCTTTTCCTTCAAATCGTTATTTGCTAGTCTTCCTTAATTAACAAGCAATGTGACCATTTCTCTAAAATAGGAATTCATATCAAATTTAGCTGGTCCAATCTACAGGGTGGTGCGAAATGATTGACTCCCTCCGTCAATACACTTCCCGAAAAGATACAGAAAAACCGAATTCACTACCTTTTGGACTTTTTGACCTTACAAGTCTTATAATAATTAGACCAAGTGGTCTTACAAACTTCATAATAAAAAGACCAGAGACAACGCGGTATAAACAATAAGTTAAATTTGTATTTTGGCTCTGTTCTTATAAAGGTTATAAGATTTACCACCTGGACACAAGTAATGCTATTTATAACAAGGCAAAGAAAGGCGAGGAGTCGGCCAACGTCCCACATTTTCAAAAAAAGGGGTGTGTGTATGATGTGTATGTGTGTAAATAAATATATACAACAATAAAAAAACATTGTTTCTTCTCTGGCTATTTTTTGTCCCCCTTCTTCCCTTCACATTTGAATGCAACTCTGTAAAGCTGACGTTGCCGGGAACACGGCCAACCTGGATCCTTCCCTTCATTTCATTTCATTTCAACTTCTCTCCGCTCGTCGTTTTATATATACGGTACATCTGCATACAAAGCCTTTGGCACCAAGATCCACCACAAAAATACCAACCTGTACACGGAACAAAACAAAACAAACGGAAAAAAAATTATCAATTTGATTATATTAAGCCAACGCCCACCTTAGTACGGTAAATTTGATTGGAGAAATCCCAGTCGGGGGCGACAAACAGGTAGCCACACTTGGACACCTTCCTGCTGGCCTATTATATCAAAACAAACAAACTTGCAATTAGTAAAAAAAACAACATACCTTCTTCTTATTCCTTTGCTTTTAACACGAGTGAAAGTTGCACCCTTTCCAAGGCTGCATAATTTAAAATCTTAACCTTTTTCACCCCCCAATCGTATATAATTCAGTCAGAAATGAATGTTATCTGCAATAACTACTGAAACCTTGAGTGAGCCTATGTAAAATATTAAAACTCAGGGTTGGTTCATTGTACCATATAAAATATAAGTTCCAATTTCTTGAAATCTGTACAAATCTTATCGCATTATAAAATGTAAAAAAAGGCAAACTAGTGTTTACTTTCCTTCACAAGGTCATATAACTATAAAAATACTGAGAAAGCAAATAGATAAAATAGAGAATATCAATTTCTGACTATAATGTAAACCTAAAATATTACTGGAATTTGCAACGCGTGAATTTATGCAGCCTTGGGGACCAGTGCAACTTTGAGTGCAATCTCACAGTAGCATTTCGAAACTAGAAACCGAAATTAATTTGCTGTAACAATTAGACAGATACGGATAATTTGATTATTATATTCCTTCCAAGCAAACATCCATTCACTATCTCCCCTGTCATTTGGTTTAAAAATTAAAAACTTTCCCTTGAATCCTGAAGCTTTATTTACTACTACCGAGGTATAATCGGGTATAATAATAATAATAATTAATAATGAACTGAAACCAACTAGCTGAGGTATAATAAGAAATAAGGAACTACTGTATAACTGGCGGATTGGCAAAAAGATGGCGTCAAAAACGTTCGAAACACTCGAAAAATTCTAAACTGATGCGAGGGAAAAACAAAGATGGCGTCAAAAACGTTCGAAACATTCTTCACGAATGCGAGGGAAAACAAAAATGGCGTCAAAAACGTCAGAAACATTCGAAAAATTCCAAACTGAAGCGGGGGAAGGGGGAACAAAGATGGCGCCCAAAACGTTCGAAACATTCAAAAGATTCCGAACCTGAAACGCCAAGTTCTAATGCGGAAGGGGGGAGGGGAGAAACAACATTAAACAGCAAACGAGCGCAACAATAACCAAAAAAGGAGCCGATCGCCATTCCAATCGCCATTATGTTTATCACGCCGATCCCCTCCACCAAAAAATAAAAACTCGACTCCGGCCATGTTATCGTAAACGTCACGCCCATAACCCACCCATCGCCACGCCCTCACCATTTTCATTCAAATAGTAGTGCGTAATAACAAAACCGACCTTGGGCCACGCCCTACCTGGCTTACCTTGGTTAGGTTAGGCTGCCCCACAATAAACCTTTTAAAAAAATTGCATTTCACCCGAAGTTACTCTAAATAATTATCTGGTAACAACAGGTAATTCATATAAAACGACACCAGGTGGCGCGCAGCAGAAAAGCTGTTGATTAAAGATCAAAACCAACTCATTAATTACAACTTTCACATTTTAAAATAAAGCGTGGAAAAGTTGTTTTGAGTGGAAACAACGACCGAAATCCACCTCTTAGCAAGCGAATAACCTCTACTTTAGTCCTTTCGCACTCAAGGTTGCACTCAATTACATAATGTCAAAACTCATTTCAGACAAATCTATCACATTTACAACAAACTTCCAAGTATATAATCCCAACTGTTCTCGTGATACTCAATAACTGTGCAAGGATATTAGCGAATTATCACTGAAATTTACAAAGTTACAATTTATGTAACTCCGAAACACTACAACTTTGAACGCGAATCGACTTTAACTAACAAGTTCCTTTTTGAGCAGTTTAAATTTCTCATTACACGAGATATAAATAGGGGTTTTCTTCTGCAAAATAAACCTTTCTGTGTGGTTGATGCTGAATAAATAGAATAAATCAGGGTGGGAGGTTAAAAAAACAACAGTTTGCCCGTTCTGGCACCAGATGGCGCGCTATAAACACGCTGTTGACTGTAGTTTTGAATTGCACAATTCCCAAATTGCTTGAAAATTACACAATTGGGAACAAAGTTGCATTCACTTATCGCAAACAGAAGCTGTATTTCATTAATCATTATCCAATCTGGGTTTGTTTTTTTATCAGTGTTTATCACATTATTCGGGTAGTGGTTTGGGGAGCGGCCGCTACCGGAATCCGCACACTCTAGTAGTGCAAAACCGCGTTCGAAATTCGAATCGAACGCGGACAGAGAAGCGAGAAACTGCAAGCAACAGGCCTGGCCAGCCCAATGGAACTACCGTACCCGTCAGCCAATCAGGGAAGAACGCACCGTTATGACGTCACGACGCGTTTTGGGTCGGCGACGGACACACGCACCGTTATGACGTCACAATTGCGTTGCGGTGGAGTACACCTACTTCACTTCTACATGAATATACTTGCTGCAGCAGTTTTTTCGATTGAAATTATTGTCGATTTTGGGCGACCGACCGGCGTTGGAAAAATACGTAACAAAGTTGTAGTTACCCGATTGTTTTCCAGGGCTTCGGCGGAATGTAAATCCTTGGCGGCGAAGCAATGCTGACATTTGCTTTTGTTGAACATGTTTGGCGAAAACTTTCGGCACTCGAACTTGGCGCTCATCATGATGGCGAAAAAATGAACTTTCCACAATATTAACAATCTGTCTTTCTTCCCAAACACCCAGCGTCGGGTTTTTTTACCCCTTCGATCGCTTTCTCATTGCTTCCGAGTCCGCAATAATACTAAATCATGATGGTAATAAGCACCAACAAACTCTCTTCTATAATTAGGCCTATCTTGGCGGACGGATTCGGACGTGGCGCGGGGTAAACAAGCCAAACCCGAATTTCCAGTTGTTGCGATCGTCTTCGTAGCGATTGTGTAGTGAAACTTAAATAGTGTCCCAGCTTGGCAAAATGATATTCACTCGTCCGGCTTGCATCTCGCACCCCAGATGACGAGCAAACTCCGCTCGCTTTTCAACACATTCCAAAAGGGGGGCGAACGAAACGCGCATTGATCTCCTACTCTTCTCCCATCTTCTTTTTCTGAACCGCATCACATCCCCCTCTCGCGAAAAGTAGTGCCGCACGCAAACGACCACGCCCCACCAGCGGTCATCGGTTCCGTTTCCATTTGCCCTACTTTTTATCTCAACATTTATTATTACGATCCGACCGGCCAAACGACTCCCTCCCTCCCCACCCTCTCCATCCCAATCGAAGGTTATCAAACTGGCGACATTTTATTACGTAGAAACCTTTTTATTTACAACACCGCGTTCGAAATAGGCCTTATTATAGCGCCGTAACGATTCTTAGTAGCCGCCTCACGTCATTAGCAGCGGGCGGAGTTCTGGCATTCGAAAAATCGAGCGCCCAGTTTGGTTTAGTAATTACAGGACCAATAGCGCGGCGGCAGTGGGCGTGCCTCGAATGCTGTAGCACCACTCCCACCTTGCATTTTCATTTTCAAGCAGGGTGGAATGAGCCAATGAACGCGAGGCACCGAAACCGCGCGTTCTCTGGGGCGCCATCTAGCGTCGTAGTGCAGAACCAGCCAATTATTTGCTCTCAAAACACCCACATCGTGTCTTCTTTAATTTTATATTCATATATCTATTGTTCTTTTTTTTAAAAAACATTACAAATACCGACTTTACCATTAACCCAGAAGCTAGTTTCAACCATGTCAACAAAACCCAACGAGTTTTTAATAAATAATTTCAGTTTTTTACACACAAAAAATTATGAAATCCATGGACATACTTTCTAACAAAATGAAATATGAACTCGTTTTGCTCACCGAAATATTATGTAGAAGCTCTTCATCTGTAGAATTCATTGCCAGATCTAAATCAGGCGATCTAATTGGTTGATTGCATTCCATCTGGCCAAGACAGGCCTCCAATCAGATTACAGTAGTTTCTCGGATATTTGCTTTGCTGTCAACTGCTTTGAAACAGCGACTTCAGAACTGATGTCTTATAGAATTTAACAACGTCACATCCGGGATCCCAAGATTACATTTTCCTTGTTTATTCGTTCCTGCAAACTACGTATATGTATATACATTTTATAGGTATTATTTCATGCATTGCTGCAGATTCAGACCTTGCATGACAACATTATATTGCTTATTTTTATTCCCCCATTTATACACGTATTTTATAAAATGCAGGTGCACTAGAGTGAACTAAATATTTGGAGTAACAAAAAATATAAGAACTATACAACTCATAAACTCATCCTCCACTTGGAAATAACATTTATTCCTCCATAAATCCAATAAACTTATTTATTTCCGCATACAGCAAATTATACCTTTTTCCCCCCTGCAAAAGTGTCGATTAATGGGAATTTTAGGAAGTTATAAGATAAATTTCTTTGGAAATTTGTTATTTGAATAGGCCTAACTGTTCACACAAATATTATACACCATATGGCAAATCAAATCATTTTAATGATTGTGTCTTATCTCGTGATAAAAGTTTGTGAAATTAATTCCAAAAAGAACGAGTCATGCATGTGTCTATATTTACTGTGATTACTCTACACAAATTAGATAATAGAAATCACTGCGCAAAATAGTAATGAAATATGAAACTGAAGCATTATCCATGTGTATGTATGAAGTGAATTAACAGTATTTTTTTTAGGTTTTCCACATCAACAAATGCAAATTTACAGGACTATCTCTCATAATTAACCTTCAAATTGATAATTATGATCTTTTTGTTAACTCTACTTCTTTATTCAATGTTAAAAAAGAACGCAAGATCAATATTTCGTACGTGGGAGACTAAAAACCTATATTTGTTCAATAACATGCGTAAATTCGCGTATCGATAGACTGGGAGCAGCGATGATAAAATTTGAAAACGTTCTACGGATGACGTCACGGAAATTCGAATTTGGAACGTCGGTTGCGCAGGCGGGGCCTCGCTGCATTCGTTCGATCGTTCTTCGATTTTGCCGCGCTTGGAACGATCTAGGCCAAACTTAAAAAAAAAATAACCCCCGCAAATGTAGTTAATCGATTGAGATTAAAGTAAAAACGAAGATAAGCAATCGTTATTTCTCTTATTTTTTTCTTCCCCCGACGAGAATAAACGGATAATAAAGGAGGTAGCTAAAGGGAGAAAATCGATTCTTCCTTTCCAGTTTCCCCTTTTCCATTTCGGCCGCAGCAGTCATCCTCGCTGCATCCTATATCCCCCCTCCCCATCTTCCCTTATTACAATCGCCATATTCTAGTCAAAATTATCACACACATCGGGTTTCACTTTCCGTTTTTAAATACAGCCAGTGACGTACGGCATCTTTTTCTTTCAACGGCCAGAAGGGAACCCAAGGTCAGCACTAACCAATTAACAGCCATGAGCCCGTTGACCACTGCAAACGCCAGAAGGTACAGTAGACCTTAAAATACTGACGTTTATTAATCAATCCTCGGCTCCGTTTTGTTCGATCGTCGGCATAATAACCTAGAAATCAAAGTCTGCGAGGTCTATGTATACATAATAGCGTCCCCATCGCATGTAATCTGATAATTTGTCCACTCGCCGATGGAAAGTTGGAACGCGGTCAGGCCAAAGGTCGGAGCGCCTTAACGACCGAATTCAAAAAAAAGTTCGAAAACAATGGCCGATCTGTATAGCGACGATAAACAATGGAGTCGATGCACGATTGAAATGGTACATCCGCGAATACTACCCCTCCTCGGGGACAAAAAAAATGAGGTTTTATTACATTTCTACGGATGACATTTCACCTCGTTGTCGCATTTTTGGCATCGGCCCAGGTTGCGGTTGTTGTAGCTCACAACTCCCTACCAAAGGAGTTGACCAATCATAATCGCTATATAGGCACGCCCACCCGCCTTTATAAAGCAAGGCCTGCCTCACCTCTAAATCTCATTGGCCACATAGAACACGCCTACCACACATTTGAGGGGGGGAAAAAACTACATTTCCCAGCATCCCTTTGCAGCAACGCGCAAGGGAATTGAATGCCGGGAATAGTAGTTTTTCGAATATTTGGGCGCGGTAGCGGCTGGTAGTTGGAACATCCGCTACCGCTATTCTTCAAACGAATGTTGGCTTATTTAATTACTTTATAGAGAAAGCTTACTTTTTTTGAAGACAAAAATAAAAGATGATGCGAAAAACGTTACATCCCCAGATGGTAGTAATTAAACTAACGTTATCACGCACTTTAATGCAATCAAATATAGAAGATAGTGTAGTGATTAAAAGGGTGCGGTAGCGGTCGATGTTGCGCAGGTGTATTACAGTTCGGCGTCTTTTTTTGTCTAATTTCCTACCTCCAGATTCATGAATTGCCGGGTGAAAGGAAATCAGGCTTACGTGCCTACGGATATAGAACACTTGGCCAACGTCATCACGCACGGGGTGAACGATCGATTGATTATTTCAATGCTCTAATAATTAATTACTGATTGATGACATATCGATGACTTGGCAATGAACGCAGCTATGGGTGCCACCAAGTCTGATCGGCAGCGTGTTCATGATGCAACAAGCGAGCGATCGGCATCAATACTTCACGGCCCTCATCTACGGCATCGCTCTCACCGCACTCTTCCTCATTTCTACCGTTTTCCACACCGTATTCTACTGGGGCAAGTACAGGTGAGGCGCTCGCAACATCCTCGTGCGCCGCCGGTTCGATTCGCAGCGGTCACGTGATCGAGTGTTGCGCGCCGCCCGAATCGAACGCAACTTTCTTGCGCGCCCGCCCGATATGCCAATCAAAACGTTCCATGTGAAAGTTCCACCTATGCGGAGGGGAGGCGGATTCGGAAAGAACCAATCACTACCTTCCACATTTTAATGTAGGCTCTACCGGGAAATTTGAATTCGTTCCAATTCCCCCATCGCCATGCAACGTATGCAATGCAAGTCATTAATCAAGGATCAATTCGATATCCATAATTCAAAAATGGAGGTCTTTCTGAGGATATATTGGGAAATAACCAGTAGTTCCTCATCAAAGCTTCCATCTTAAGTTGTTTTTCTTCTTCTTGGCCATGTAATCATTCAACTATAATGCACTTATAAATAACAAATAAGCGCATAACTTAATTGCTTCATATTAAAATGAAAATAACTATGTAAGGACATTTGCAGGGGTTTGAAAGATTTCCTGCATCGATGCGACAGAGCGGTCATCTACCTGTTCATCGCCGCTTCGTACACACCATGGTGATTCGCCCCCATTTTTATAAGAAATGAAACTTTTCTATAATAAGATGGAATCTGGTGATTTACAGGTTAACACTCAAAAAGATGGACCCTGGATGGTGGAGTGAGCATCTACCGTGGATGGTGTGGTTGTTCGCGTGTTTAGGCATCGTTTACCAGCAACTGTATCACGAAAGGTGTAAAAACTCTCTCCTGAACTGCATAAAACTATATATAAAAACCTTAACTGTGAAAAATTAATAGCAACTTCCTCAGATATAAATGCATTCAAATTGCAGAAATCAAATCATGACCCCCTGACGTTTTTCTGGAAATTAGCTTTGATTTCGCTGCAGTTGGTCACGTCATGTCTTTTACTTAATTACGTTACTTGACAAACATTTCTTCCAAGATTTCCAACTATAATATCTACTTAACGGGTGTGTCGCGAAAGAAAGTTACGGCTTAGTAAAATATTTCTGGTTTAAAATCGTAAATTTTCAACACGCCGTTGTATTTTTTCCTCCATTCATAACTTGTAAATTCCTTATTAGGAAGTTCTTACATTTTTTGGGGGGGAAACGTGGATAATAACGGATTTTTAACCTGTGATTGCGACCAAAGGGATTGCTATTGATTTTTCCAGTACCGTACATAAAATAAACATCACTTTATATATAAAAACATTTGAATGAAGGTATAAATGGTTGGAGACTTGCTTTTACGTTATGATGGGCGTGCTACCAGCTCTTGCGATAATCCAGATGGTAAGTATATAGGCCCCTTGATCCGTGGTGGGCCCCCCTGTTCACCTTTTATAATGAATCGTTCTCAGGGTGAAAGGTCCGGCTTGAGTGAACTTGCCGTGGGTGGAGCCGCGTACATCTTGGGAGTCGTGTTCTTCAAGTGCGACGGCGTGATACCTTGCGCGCACGCCATCTGGCACCTGTTCGTGGTCATCGGGGCAACATGCCATTACTTCGCGGTCAACAAGTACCTGATGGGCAAACACAACGAACGCTACAGTTGATGATGGCCACTGACAAACCAACAAAGCTCTTTCTCTCTCCATTTCTCTCACTCTCTCTTTTTCACCGTCTAAAAATGCTCCGGTCGTGAAACTCGATCGAAAACACTCCCCTGGCGTCTTAAGAGTTTAATCTCCGTGAGATTACCAACCTGCCATTTATGGAAAGGAGAAGAAGAAGATGATGATGATGATGATGATGACGGAAACAGTGTACACCAAAGATTATAGGTACAATCGAATCGCGAAATCCCCCGAGCTTAAGATTTTTACTCGCGTGCTTCCGCAACTACGTACGCGGATCATGTATTATGTATACTAAGATATACCGAGAGACTAAAATCTTCCACGAGTTGTATTAGTGAATTTGATTTTAAGACTGTGTGGCGTGCAAGTAAAACAAACAGAAAATGCGAACTCGCTTCAATCGTGTTTCAACGTTCTCGGTTCGATCGATCGCAAATTTTAAGTGTATACTTCTGTTGTACGTATAGTAGAAATTAAACAGTGAATTGTTACGTATGCTGCTGCAACCAAAAGGAATCGATGTAGCCGTGGTGAACAGACACAATGTTTCACTTTAAAACGAGAAAAACATTACAGACGTGATATTAAGTAGGTACTAGAAAACCAATGCCAGGGTTGTTACCGATATGGAAAACAAACCTGAAAATCCCACTAACACAGTATTGCTTATTTAGAAAATGCGGTTGCGATGTAATATACACGTATATCCTTTTAAAATTACAAAAACTTTGGCATTTCCACTGCATGTCTAGTGGATCTTACAGCAGTATATAAGGAAAAATAAAAGACGTTAAAAGGTGAACTGACATGGATTAACAAAGGAATTCGCATGAGTTTTGAAATTTTTAACAAGTAGTATTACGAAATAAACCCCATAATTTGTACAAATTGTTTTTTTTTCTTTCCAAGAATATTGGAAATGCAATAGTACAAAATTTACTGTGTATGGCGTCTATCACGAACTTTATTTTCAATCCTGGCACCAAAAACACGTTATTGAACATTGGCATGTTATTGTGATTATCAAAACCTGATTATGCATACCTATATGCATTCTGAATTCTGATTAAAGCCAGTTTGTAATCATCGTGCATTCATTTTCACCTGCAGCGGGAAAAAATGAAAATGTAATTTTTGAATACAAATTTCCATTCGATTTTTCTCCAACTGCCATTGGACATTTCAAATCTCGTTCGCTTTTCTGCCAGCTGCCATAGGAAAATTAAAATTTCGTTCGATTGTCCAACAACTGTCATTGCACAATTCAAATTTCGTTCGATTTTCCGCCAACTGTCATTGGACAATTCAAATTTCGTTCGATTTTCCGCCAACTGTCATTGCACAATTCAAATTTCGCTCGATTTTCTGCCAACTGCCATTGGACAATTCAAATTTCAGTCGCTTTTCTGTCAACTG
>WWPM01024185.1:0-10550 GCA_023279145.1 Glomeris maerens | reverse complement strand
CAACTGCCATTGGACAATTCAAATTTCAGTCGCTTTTCTGTCAACTGCCATTGGACAATTCAAATTTCGTTCGATTTTCTGCCAACTGCCATTGGACAATTCGAAATTTCGTTCGATTTTGTGCCAACTGCCATTGGACAATTCAAATTTCGTTCGATTTTCCACCAACTGCCATTGGACAATTCAAATTTTGTTTCACTTATGTAGCCTGCATCCACATTTGATAATTTCAATTTTCTTCTAATTCGTCTGCAACCACTTGCATGTTTCAATTCTAGTCAAATTACAAATGTATAATCAGGTCTTGGTAATTTTATAATACAATCTCGCGTTCAAAACGATGATTTTGGCACCAAGAATGAATGTATACCTTATAGAAACCATGTCGGTTCACCTCTAATAACCGTATTTGGCAACGGAATTGGTGGGGAAACGCGTACACAGCCACACGTCAAACTTACGGGTAGCACGGTACGCTGAGCGACCTGACTATAAAGTCCTGAGCCCTGGCCATGGAAGTGCCATCGGCCAGAGTGGAAGCCAAAGTGGTCCTCGCCGTTTCCCTGGAACGGCACGAAGGGCATCCCGAAGATAGGTCCCTGGACGCGGAAGCAGAGGCCGAGGAACATCCGGGACACGGTTCCGCGTCCACCGAGTTCGTTCCGTTTGCGCTTCCCTGCAAATTAAAACGATAACAAAAACAATGATAAGCGTTACGAAGTTTCAGTGACTGAGCTTCAACGGATGGCACGGTCATTTTGCTGACCGACTAACCGCGTGGAAACGCGTCATTCGCGGTCGGGTGGACAAAATTGATAAGTTTTTTGCGCAACGCTATCGAAAAAGCACGTCATTCTACGTGAACTCGGTTCAACGCAAAGCCGCAAAAAAAATATAAGGGTTTACTGCAATTGATTTCAAAATTTGAAGTTGTGTTTCACCTGCGCCATCCAGAAATGAACGCGCTGCTGGTCCACCCAGCTAAGCAGCCTGTCTTTGCCGACTGTCCCCGTCTCCAAAGGGCCTCCGCCGGCTACCTGAGGTCCCAGAGGCCCCAAAGGGCCACCTACAGGCCACGGTCCCCTGGGCGGCGGGGCCAAAACGAAAGGACCCGGCCTCATCCTCCTTCTCGCTGCCCGACCACCGCCGCAAGAGCACGCGTCCCCGCTCACCATCGCGATGCACACCATGGACAGTAGGGCATCTACGATCCCAACGGCCACGAGGGCCGAATTGACCGCCGGGCTCCTCGTCCACTTGCCGTCGTCGGTCCCTACCCTGGCGAGGTCCTTAGTGAGCGCGGTAGCCGAGAAGATGACGAGAAGCCCCGACGCGGCCGTCGACGCGGAGCACGTGACCAGGAAAGCGACTGTCATCGAGAAGCTCTTGGGCAACCTGCTGGACATGGTGGCGGAAACGCCGGAGACGAGGACGATGGCCCCTGCCCATACCCCGGTGCCCACCGTGGACAGGGTGGCTTCGAAGACCAAGCCGAGGAGGCCGACGAGAAGGGCCGACACGCCGAGGAAGCACTTTAGGACGCCGAGGGTTAGGTTCTTCCTCTGCCGCACCTGATGGTTCGGGGATGATGAGCCGACTGGTGATGGGACATCGTCGTAGTACCTTCTGTGGGGACTGGAGAACACAACGTCCCTGATGCTGGGTTCCCATCTTCCGTAAGTTCTGTACTCCATTCGCTAGTAGTAATATAAACTGACCCGCATGAAAATGTCAAGTAAATGTGTTTCAGGAGGAACCCCACCTGCATGACCAGCTAGGACAGCATTCCTGACATCATTCCCTTCCCCTCCCTGACTGGCTCTCTCCAGAGCAGACCCCTCAGGTGTGGTAAACAGGTAAACGTCCCCTCTGGCCACGCCCACTTTCCCCTATCAGTAATAGGCCTAAAAATCATCGGTTCGCTCGCACGGGGTGTGAAAAAATAATGGGGAAAACAATGGAAAAACCTGCCTATCGACGGATATTATGAAATTATGTCACGAAAACAATTAAACGTCACGTATATATGCGGTGCGAAAGGAAATCAAGGGTTTTTTTTTTTGTAACAAAGGCGATTTTTGCCGATGGGCGCAAAAACATTCGGGGCCGGAGAGAAAAAACGTTCGAAAGATTTAAACTGCGCGACTCCCGGCATTCCGTGCGAATAGAACGTTGGGTGACGTCACGCACGGAACGAAACCCGAGGAATGCTGGGAGTTATGGAATTATTAATATCGAACGTTTTTCCCCCTGCGCGTTTTCACGTGGAATCGTTTATCAAATACAGAGATTACAGCACTATTATACGGACTTTGCCCCATAGTAACTGTCAATAAACTTCAGCCAAACAATTCCTTGCATATAATTACACAAAACAGGACTGCAAATGATTTTGAATAAAATTATAACTCCATATTTGAAAAGGCAGACTTTTTCACATTCAAATTCCGAGATTGGCAAAAAGAGGAATGCCAACGATGAGAACGTGACACAAAATCTTCAGAAATTTATGGAAATAAAATTCAGGGCGTTGCAAAACATACCTACTGCTTCCTTTTTACACATGTATAGATATCCCCGCTTGACCTTTGTACGGCTTTTGTAATTTTTAAACTCTTAATACATACTCAATTCGCATTGTGCTTATGGATTTTTCCCGAGATTTCAGATTTCATTGTTACCGGCAACTAAATATTCCCAGTGACATTCCTCCTATTTTTGTCGCAACTCTGAGGGAGGAAAAATAGCAAATATTCTGAAATAATAGAAGTTCATTGATTAGCTGTTTAATTTTAACGCATGCTGATTATATAGAATTTGCAAAAATTACAATTGCTTCTATCAATTGAGCAGTTATCGTTTTAAGCCAGAATCGCAAAAATGTCCAAATTTCCCCCGTACGACCCTCTTGTATCGTTATCGATATGAATCTGCTCCAATATATAGATTCTGTTTTTGATTCCCGCCTCTGCAAACGAATATAGCAGCCGTCTTCTGCCGGCTAAGCTGCAATCGCTTCCCTTTTCGGTTTCTCCTTCCTCTCTGAAACGCAACAAGATCCCAGATCGGATCGACATTAGGGAGATAAAGTAGGACGTAAACGTCAACGTGACTAAAAAGGATGACGTAGGCACTGATATCTTATTTGTTCCCTCTAGTGACAGCAGTGCCTTGTCACATTAGGATGAAACTTTAGCCACGTTACGTCCTACTTTATCTCCCTAATGTCGACAAAGGTGGGTTCTCACGAATCACGTTTTTATAGTTGGTCAACAAAAGTTGAATACGACTTGAAACTTGGCTCGTGAGAACGCACCTTAACGAGGCGTGAATCTTTAATTCGGTGAAAGAGACTCGCTTCGTTACCACGGAATCCAAAATGCGTACGGTAAAACTCTGGCGTTCACATTCCCAGAATACAAAGTTAAAATTTGGCAGATTATAATTATAGTCATTACTGTTACTTGTAATTAATTCATCTACCTGAGCAATTTACGGAGTTTTTAAGGTTATAATTAAATTCCCCGATAATTTTTAACAACTTCTATTGTAGTGCATCTTTCCCGGTACGATTGTTGGCGAGACTTCATTTCAAAATGTTACCGTACATTGACTTTGGGTTTTTTTTGACACAAACCGATCTCCTTCGTTTTCCTCGCACCAATTTCCATCTCGTCGTCCGCCGGTACTTCGGGCAAGTCGAGTTCCGGATCCGTTTCCTACGAATTGAATGAAATTGAATAAAATGATCTCCCTTGCGTCTTAAGAAAGAATCTTACACTCAAAAGGGAGTTCAATTCCTTCAAGACATCGTCCTCGTCGTCAACGGTCAACGCGCCGCTCAGGATCGAGTCGATTTCCTTGAATTTCAAGCATCGGCAAGTTTAAGCAGGAAGGAAAAGCAAAATACCGCGTGAAACTCACTCTCTGCTTCTCGACAGCCTCTTGCGTCTCGTCCATAATCCTTTCTATTTCATCCACGGATAACAGCTACTTCCAACAAGAGCAACACATATAGCATTTATTTCCCGGTTCAAGACCAAGGGTAGTTTAAAATTAACCTCGTGCATCTTTTTCAATGATTCGTTTCCGATTTTTAAACCTTCAATTACTTGCAGCTCGACTTGCGCAAACTCGATGTCATGCACCTGTGAAATTACAATACGTCAATCGCAAGCGAGGAATAAATATTTTATAGGCATGGATAAGACCATTCTCTCCAAATTGTCCAACTGCACGCTTGTTTTGTCCAGCAACTGCTCTTGAAACTTTTTCTTCCTCAGCAACAGTTTTGCTTTACTGAAAGATGAATGGCAAATGTAATAGTGTGTGGAATTAATAATTGGCATGTATGTGAAGAAGTAATAATGACCCACTCTTTCTTGTTTTCTTGGAGCAGTTGTTTCGCGAGATTCCTTTCTTTTTCCAAGCATATCGTGATTTTCTTCTGATATTGCTTCATGCGGTCTCTTTGCTGCTTTAATTGCTGCCAATATTTTGTATAATTAATGCGGATTGGTCTTTATGTACACTTCGGAATAACACGTGCAAATTATTTAGAACATCATTATTATACGGCTTTGTAACTCTCAAATGCAACGGTTTATGGAACGTTTTTCAAATTCCATGGAACGTTTTTCAAATTCCATGGAACGTTTTTCAAATTCCATGGAACGTTTTTCAAATTCCATGGAACGTTTTTCAAATTCAAATTCCAATGGAACGTTTTCAAATTCAAATTCCAATGGAACGTTTTTCAAATTCAAATTCCACGGAACGTTTTTCAAATTCAAATTCTATGGAACGTTTTCAAATTCAAATTCCAATGGAACGTTTTCCAATTAAAAAGTTTATGGAGTAATATCGTCTTATAAAAATACCAAAACTGCTTTATCCTGCTCGCTTATTCTTGACCGGGGTTTCTTCGATTTGCCGAACAAGTTGCCCATTCTTAATCAAACGCATCCGTTGACTGGCAATGAATAAAAAACCATCGCGACTCGCCTTAAAATTTGCCTAAAATGAAGAATGAAGATAAGCGGGCCTTGATTGCGCCTTGCATAGCCATTTTGAAGACAGTGGCGGCACCTGTTGACAATTTAAGCAATAAAACTACAAAACAATTCCCGTTTTAACCTGATTGGCAGCACGAATGGAAACTCGATATTCTATTGGACGACGACGCGATGTGACGTCATACCGCTACATCGCCGCAGAACCCCCATCTTCCGGAAAATGCCTAAAAAATAGGCCTAATTCAAAATGAAGACGAACAGCAAAGTAATAATAAAAGGAGAAAACATTTACCTGGTTCCCTATCGGAAAGAACACGTTTCAAAGTACTTTTTGAATGGTGGGACTTGGAAAAGGGGCCGTAGTTTCCAATAAAAATAATTTTTTTGAACAGATATCACCAGTGGATGGAATGCGCAGAACTGAGGGAATTGACTGCTTCTGAGCAACTCAGCCTGGATGAAGAATTCAACATGCAAGAAACTTGGCTAAATGACGAAAACAGTGCGTCAAAAATATATCCTTTACATTTTACACGTTTCAGATTAAATTACCTCATTTTCAGAATGCACATTCATAATTTTGGACGCGCAGCGTTACGAGGAATGCGGCGAAGAAGTTGGTTAGACTCCTCGTGCAACGTTCTTGCATTGCAGCTTGCAACCGTCCAATAAAGTATTGCTTCACTGTATGGAGTTGCATGCTTTCCTCCGCAACATATTGCGCGCGGGAAATATTGCCGTGCAAGACAGTTGCGCTTAAAACCTTTCTCGCAATAAAACTCCGTTTGACCTGTGCAACCGATGTCAGCACTTCCAATAATGCAATTATTAACGAGTCTTTCACGTTTCAGAGGCAATGATTGGAGATGTCAATATTTTCATCGACGAAACCGATTCCAACCAAGCAGAAATATCAGTCATGATTGCTGGTATGAAACCGCAACGTCACGGTATCCGCCACGATACGCCGAATACCGTATCCTACGTACCGAGTCTGATACCCTCGCAGCAGGCTCTCGAAAATGGAAATAAATATTGACATTTTCACGCGACTGCGAGCGAGGCTATCGAATCCGATACGCAGGCCACGGTATAGAACGTACCGTGGTGAATACCGTAACGAGACGTTTTAGCATGGCTGCTATAGGGTTCGATACGTCAGATACGGTATTCGGCGTATCGTGGCGGATACCGTGACATTGCGGTTTAGTATGACCCCCGATTATAAAAATGTATATAAAATAAAGAAAATGAATTTCCATTATCCTGATAGCGTTTAAAAAAAAAACAAAGGAAAATAAACGCAATGTTATTTTCACATTCCAATCCGGAAATGAACCTGTAAATATAAATATTACAACAATTAAGAATGTATAATTGAAACACAGCATGGTTACAAAAAAGTAATCGTTTATTATGAGTTTGGAATACAATATCTGAGCGAATGAAAAAGATATATAATACTATACAAAAAAGATTAAGAAATTATAATCTCATACGTCACGTGGGACTCGTAGAAATAAAAACAGCTGCAAACTATTCTTTCTGTATTTCTTAATTTTGAGATTTCTTTTATAACTTTCTAAAATCTCCAGATCACTGCAAAATATCACAACCCTGTAGTATATTATTAGTGTATTTATGTAATTTAATTCGCTCGGAGGTAAAAACTAATCAAAATATTGGAAATTTACTTTCCAGAAAAAGACTACCGCGGTCAGGGAAGAGGAAAATCTGCTATTTTATGCATGATGCGATACGGTAACTGGTTATTTCTAATATTTCAATACAACACTTGGGAGGGGGAATATACTTCAATATACTATTGATATATATATATGTTTCATTTGCACGCGCAGCTATCGAGGATCTGAATGTCGGCAAGTTTGTGGCCAAGATCGGGACGCAAAATGCCGCTAGTTTCGCGCTATTCGCCAGCGTCGGATTCATAGAGGTTATGAATTATTGAAAGTATAACGTTTTAAGTTCTCGGGTATTATTATATATTTGAGCAATTAACTGATATCGGGACGAAGGACGGTATAATAGTAAGTTAAAACCAATGAATCTGCGCAAATGCGTATCGTTTTTCTCCCATTGCAATCCGAATGTACGTTGAAAACTGCACAAAACGTAAAACAGTTTCCGATTATTCCTTTTTCCCGTCTTTTAGGTGAGTCGGAGTCAGGTGTTTGACGAAGTGGTCTTGGAACAAGTTGCGGACCATCTCGCTAAATTACAGCTCGCAAATAAGACATCGTATTATTGTAAAAAAACAAAACAGTCGAATTAAAAACACTTGTAAATAGCTGATATGTCGTAATCTGAGAATGTCTCGGCAGTGTGTCGTGTGTGTGTGACATTGTGTACGTATTTGGTCCAGCGTCGAACGCATCACGCGGTCTTCAACATACTGAGCAGGTAAGAAGTTGCGCTCTGCCGCTTCCTAACTAATAGCGCGGACACTGAAATCAAACATCCCAGTTTTATTACGACACCGTCACCGACTCGAGAAGATGGAGACGTAGACGGACAAGCGTGCGAAGCCATCCACCAAAAACCAAAAAGCCAATCTACGGAAAGGTTATCGACACCAGAAAGGACACTACTGCATGACAGCTAAGACGTTTCCCTAGCATGGGACCGAAAGGGGTGAGGTCTTGGGACACTACAAAGTCACATCACGTCAGCCACCGACATGCCGCAACACCGCCACGACGTGCATGCCAGACTTTTTTTCCCCTTTAACCGAGATAGTACTTACTGCTGCTGTCCTGGGGAGTTAGCGGCTTCTCGACGACCTTCTCCAGAGCCGAGACCCAAAGCGCCCGGTCCTCGAGCGTCTCGGCCCTCATCAGGTAAGTTCTCGTCGGGGTCTTCAGGGTGAACATGCAGCCGGACGGCCCTTGCGGGTCGCCGGGCTCCCGCGAACTTCCGGGCCCGGATCCGCGTACCACGAAGAAGCCGTCGTTGACGTGACCGAGGAAGATCTCGCCTCGCGCGTACGCGGCCTGGAGGAGTTCAATATATCCGGGCCTTACGATACCCGTTCGTATCAACGATTCGCGGATGCCGAGAAATACGGCTTACCAACGGAGATTCCATGTACATCAACTTCCTGTCGTCGAGCGAGAACCAGCGCCGCCTGAACGTGTCGCCTTCCTTGGGTCCCGTCTTCGAAAGCCAACCTTCCTTGACGAAGTCTCTCGTCAGCCTCGTCGCTAGCTTTGAACCGAACTCGCAACTTACTATAGTACTTTCCCCCCATTCCAACCACGTTAAAACTTCTCACCTCCAGTTCGTTGGCTTCGGGGAACGCGACGTGAAGCCGGTTCAGTTTTGCGGACCGTATCGCTAAATACCAGGTTACGATATCCTGCAACGCAAGTTTTCAAGAATCCGTCACGTCGTGTCGACCGAAGCGGAAAGGGTTTCGCGCCGAGACCCGCGTCTCACCTTGCCGTCCTCGGTGTACACGAATATGTTCCTCGTGGAGCCGTCTTTGACGTAAGACATCTGAAGGCCGTTCGGGTTGCCGATCTTGTCCGGCACGAACGTGGCGTTCAGTTCGGAAATCCGGATCGTGGCCTTCGGTTCCTTCTGCGCCTGGATCGAACAGCGAAGTTTAACTACGAAAGAGTTTGAAGGTAGCTGCGCGCGAGTTAATAAATTTGTAGTACTTCTTTCAAATAGTATTTGATGGTGTCCTCGAACGCGTCCAGCACGAACTTGCGCACTTGGAATCTCTCGTCTTCCTTGCCTTTCTTCCACATGTTCGTCTCGAGACGGCCGCACGTGTAGATCTGGCGGTCGGGGTAGATGAACTCCTCGCGTTCGTATTTCGCGCGGATCCACTGTTCGCGCAGAACCCTGCGGAGCGGGGGGAAAACTTGTCGCTTACCGTAGTATATTCCCCCTTTTTTAATAAACTCACCGGCAATCTCTGTGAGTCGGCTTACGGTAACAGAGAGGAACGGTCTTCTCGAAAGCCGCGTTCGAGCTATGGTTTCCAATCTCGTCCATTTTCTGGAAATTGAACGGGTTTGTCAATTACGTTTCTTGTGTTAAATTCCCTCGATTCTCTTCAGGAGTTCGCATCTAGTCCCTCTAAGTAAATTCCCATTGACTTGGAATTTTAACAGCAGAAACTACGAGGCGTGTTAGAAAAGTAACGAGATTGGCAATACTGCGAGTGATCTGGCAAAGCCATGTTGTTCTACTTGTGCAGGGCTATGTGTTCATCCCTTCCAGATGCTCAGTCCGAGTTTCAGATTTTGTACAAATGTTTACTGATAATTTTTCAGGAGGAAGGCCAAATAAAACGCCGGATTATCGAGGGAGGGCTGTATGTGTGTATTTATACAATTCAAATCTAGTGCTGGTTGTCTGGAACCGTAGATCTTTCATCCATTTCCCTGTGTAAAGATTTCCATGCAAATGTCATGAATAATAATAAATAACCTTGATATGAACATCATCCCAAAAATCCAGTTTGATAGACTTCACTCTGCTGATATGCGTTCCGAGCGCGCGGTGGATGACAGCGCAGTTGGTGCAAATGAAGATTCCCAGATTGTAAGAGCCCCATTCTGGATCTAAACATGAAAGGAAAGAAATAATATAGTCAGTTTCGGCACGAAGTTGTGGTTCCAGGTTGCGTAAAAAAAATCATAACTTTGTAAATTGCGGTAATATCTCTGCCAAATTTGGCTCAGAGTCGCTCAATACCTTAATGTTTACTAGGATAATAATTAAATTACTTTCGCATTATATATTTAGTCATGAATCGATTTCATGAGCAGCTACAGTGTAGAGTTGAACAAGAACCGACTATATTCGCGTATTTACTTCTAAAAAAGCGATATATCTGTTCATTTTGCAATGCATCGGTTCATACGACATCGATTTGGATTCAAAGTAATGGAAATTCACGCGTTGAAACAGGAAACTGAATTGGGTTAGGCCTAAACTAGGCCTATCTATCTAGATGGATAAGCCTAATGAAAATTGAGAGAAAAAACGGTGACAAATCCGTCATGAAAACGTATTATTTGACTCCCGCAAAGGGAAACGAGTAAAAGAATAGTTACCCGGCTGAGAGCAATCGGCGCAAACGTGATTGCCGGGTTTCTTGCGAACCTCGAGAAGTAAATTCATGTTTTTGTTCGCCATTTTCTGCTTTTCGAACTTGGCAGTTATGACGGCCACTTCTTCTTCTGTCACGGATAACGTGTGAGCTGTCGTGTTGTTATCATCGTTATTACTACTCATTTCGCAAAAGGGATATCCGCACCGATTAGCAGGAAATACTGAAACGACGCGTGCGACGCCACGAACCCCTCGGTACGAAAATACCAGCAGCTGGGATTCAAATTTCGAAGGATGTGGCCACCACGATGCCTCGCGTTCATTGGTGCCGCCATGTTGCCTTCCAATCCGCACCGTTCCTACGGAAAATTTGAAAAAATACGGTACGCCCATTACGTACCGGGTGGGCGTAGTTTACATGAGGTGCATCTTACCTATTATGGGCGG
>WWPM01024183.1:0-52658 GCA_023279145.1 Glomeris maerens | reverse complement strand
CCCCCCCCCCGCATTTTATCGTACACTTTTGTCAGTCACCAAAGACCCCTCCCTCCCTCTTAAAGCGAACGTATTTTATGAATGATCCCTAACATGTTATGTAAGAATCATCATTTCGTTTGCCTTCAATGTGGCCTTTTCCTTGTAAGATATTTGAAGTGAAAGTGAAAAGTTTGCACAAACGCATTTGAGTTGATGTCACTTGATCAGTGACGTTTACCGACTACATAGAAAGCTTACTTGCTCTAACCAGTATTGAGCACTGTGCGGTTGCATTTATGTAATGAGACTTATTTATCTCTAAAACCTGCATAAAACCCAGCTTAAAAAAGGTTCAGCTACACAGAAAATATGCAGGCAGCTTCCACATTTTGTGGAGTATATTTCTTTCAAAGTTCACGTATACTGTATATTAAAAAAATATCCAGTCAGGCCAAAATTAAGTAAAGAACACTTAGCATGAAATGGCCCAACTTGTTATTTTTTTCCATTCTGGCAAAAATTAATTTGTTAGAAATCGTGCATATCACAAGAAGGAAACCCCATGAATTTCACCGTTGAAATGAAACGCCCAACTGCATAAAAATTTACGATCCTGTCTTCCAATTCAGAACTGGTGCATCTTTTATGTTCAAACGGTTTTTCTCAAATAGCATCAGGCGTTATTTAAAAAAAACAACAAACAGGCGTGTACGCCATTTTTCCCTGAAATAATACAACTTTTTTTCAGAAAATGAAAATTTGCGCATTACAGAACCAATTTCCAGGACGAACCTTCAGGCATCGCAAGTGAATTTTAGCATTTAAGAGTTTGCCTCCAATCTTTTCCACATTACAAAAAACATTTCATTTACTAAAGTTATACAGGGTGTTGCGGAATTACAGGGACAAACTGACGGTATATTATTTGCATGAAAACAAGATGTAAAGTTCCTATGAACCCATGTCCGCAAATGCTCGGGTTGTCAATTAGGAACCGGAATGTGACATGAGTTACGAATGCTCTTCACTTTCAAAAAATAGCTTGGCCACAGCGATCTCCAGATCTGACATGCCTCGATTTCTTCTTCTGGAAAATCATGAAAGACCCGGTGTAAAATACCTCTATTGACACAGTGGATGACCTCGTGGCACGCATAGCTGTAGCTGCGGAAACGATCTGTGAAATTCCGGGGATGTTCGACTCTGTCCGGCGTTCCATGCTTCAGAGGTGTCAGGCATGCATTGATCTTGGTAGTAGAAATTTTGAAAATGTCCTGTGAGTTAATACAGCAAGACTGATAGTACAGTAGGACCTCGATATAGCGTTGTGGTCAAATGCAAAATTTTTCAGCGTTATAAGCGGTGAAATACCTGTTTTATAAACGGGATTTCATTATAAGCGGGTTCGTTATATGCGGGATTTTCTAACACTAAAAAGGTATGCTGAAATTCGGTTAAATTGGATTTGTATGTTATAAGCGGAAAAACGTCGTATGCGGGAGACGCTATATCGAGGTCCTACTGTATATGGACACACATGACGGGAGCATTGGCGAACCCACAACGCACAATGATTACTGTGATTTCTATGTTGACCCCTGCCACTGTTTGAGGCTGTAAGGGAGTTCACGTATGAGCACCCTGCTTTGCGTAAATCAGCAATGTACCACTGGCGAGAGGTCAGTGGGCTTCAAAGTACGATCCCGACCGTATTACCAGCTAGTTTTCTAAAAAAGGAGCATTCATTATTCATGTCACATTCCGGTTCCTAATTGACAACTCGAGCATTTGCGGGCATGGGTTCACAGGAACTTTATGTCTTGTTTTCATGCAGGGAATATATCCTGTTAGTTTGTCCCTATAATTCTGCAACACACTTTATATCACTGCAAAAATAAAGTAGTGAAAAATCCAACTGTGCATATGCAATTAATTGTTCAAAGGCAGTACAAAGCAATTGAGCAGGAGCATAATAACATTCTTCAAATTTTCTATCACAACTGAAAGGCGGAATAATAATTTTCAATATTATTAAAAATGGTATCAGGATTTTGATTTTTTAAAAAATTGAGAAACCATTAGCCTGTATACCATACATTTTAGATGTTAATAAAAACGAGATGATGAAGTTTTTTAGTCAAGATGAAAATATCCGAGGCATATCAGTATCAAGGAACCCTGTTGCAATTTAGTACAGAGAATGCTCGCAGAAATCTTGTACAATTTATTGCAGCATTTCTTAAAAATCTAAGAGGAATATGCGAGGTCATGATTCAATAAATGCGGAGCTAACTGTTGAGCAAGGCGAAATTTATTACACCAGCATGTTTTGGCTATTAACGCACATCACAGCCCTTACTTAACTTAATTTACTGCAGTTCTTATCAAAATATTTCATTTATCCCGCAACTTACATAATTTATGAAATAAAAATTAAAGTTTAATAGGAAAATGGCATTTTCAGAACCAACAACACTTTCAGAAATTGCAGTTTGAAAAACAACACTTCGTTTAATAAGTGGAGCCCAAAAATTGCACGATATTTTGCTCTACAAACATTAACCCGTTCATTCCCACGAAGTTAATAATAGGGTCATTCCACGTGAAATCAGCAAATGGGGTATGCACCATGTTTTTTTTTTTAAATCTGAAATTTTACAGGTTATTAGTATACACATTAACTTAAACTTATGCAAAATTGTAGAATTTTTGGAGCTTTATATCGGACGCAAAAAAGTGCCGAAGCAACGACGGCGGCGATAATTTCGTAAAAACAGCCTTTCTGCAAACGCAGATATCTCCTCACCTAATAGGTGTATCAAAAAAGTTATAAGAACGTTTGTTAAAGGCCAGAAAGAGTAATAAATAAAACGTTACATCACATTTTCGACGAAACACGTAAAAAGTCTCCCTACGGCGAGTCAAAGTTGACCAATTTCTCGTAACGTTTTTGAAGTTGGGGCTAGTGTATTTCCGGTTTGAAAACTTATTTTGAATTTCCTATTTCAGCATAGCCACTCGTACCGATAGATATCCTGGCACTCGTATAATCTTCCAATTTGTTTGAAACACCAGAGATATTTACAGTCAAATTTTTTGGAAAATTTGAAATACACCACATCTTGATATTTAATTCCCAATTTTTGACAGGTCTTAAAAATACACGGTTTGCGGGAATATGTACCTAGCATCATGTTTAATGACACCATGCCGTAAAACTCGCGTTTATCAGCGCGTTTCTATTTTTTTCGTATTTTTGAAAAAGTCGAAATGCGACGAAAAAACACATTTTTTGTAATTCTATCAAATGGTTGAAATCAATGTGAAATATAATGATATCAAACATCTGGGATAGCTGCATTTGCAGATCATAATCAAGTAATCAGTGTAATTTTGGTTTAAAATCATGCAACGTTAGAATTTTTACACATAATGTTTGATATCATTATATTTCACATTGATTTCAACCATTGATAAAATTAAAAAAATGTGTTTTTTCGTCGCATTTCGACTTTTTCAAAAATACGAAAAAAATATAAACGCGCTGATAAACACGAGTATTATTGCATGGTGTCTTTAAACATGATGCCAGGTACATATTCCCGCAACCCGTGTATTTTTAAGACCGGTCAGAAATTGGGAATTAAATCTCAAAATATGGTGTTTTTCAAATTTTCCAATATTTGACTGTAACAATTTCTGGGGTTTCAAACAAATTGGAAGATTATACGAGTGCCAGGATATCGGTATGAGTGGCTATGCTGACACAATTGGAATTTAAAAATATGTTTTCAAATCGGAAATACACTAGCCCAAACTTCAAAAACGTTACGAGAAATTGCTCAACTTTGACTCGCCGTAGGGAGACATCTTACGTGTTTCGTCGAAAATGTAATATGTTTTATTTAGTACTATTCCTTGCCTTTAAAAAACGTTCTTATAACTGTTTTGATACACCTATTAGGGAGCATACTTAAAGCTTCTCCAACAAGGGGGCTGGGGGGTATTGGTGAACCTGTTACATATTGTAACATATGGGAGGGGGGGGGCGGGACGGACTAATTGTGACGTTACACGAATTCCGCCTACATTTTGCATAAAAATATACAAAGTTGCCCAAAAACATATAGCCTGGAACCAAGGAAACCGTACAGCCACTCAAAGATTGGTCCTAATTTAAATGACTGCCATGCTGACTGGTTTGACAATGAAGAACTAGACAATGTGGAAATCGAAGAAAGGACCATCTTCTGATATGACGCTTTTAATCACATTCTTGATTTAAACAAATACATGACATCGCCATGGGAGAACAATACTTGATAGTATACGAATTGTTCTAGTTAAGTAATGGCTGTACTTTCTAATATTATAATCACAAAATTTGTGACGTGACAAGGGGGTAGGGGGGTTCTAGAATTTTGTGACATGTATGTGACATGGGGGGGGGGGGGGGGGGTGCTAAAAAGCCACTTTTTGGAGAAGCTTCTTTAAGTATGCTCCCTTAGGTGAGGAGATATCTGCGTTTGCAGAAAGGCTGTTTTTACGAAATTATCGCCGCCGTCGTTGCTTCAGAAATTTTTTGCGTCCGATATAAAGCTCCAAAAAATCTACAACTTCGCATAAGTTTAAGTTAATGTGAATACTAACAACCTGTACAATATCAGATTTTTAAAAAAACATGGTGCAACAACTTTATTCAACATTTGCTGATTTCACATGGATCGCGTTTTATTACATACTACATGGATCTGCCCAGTACAGTTGCACACATCTAAATGTGCATCTAAATTGGACAAGAGAATGTTGCAGGGCTCATGTCACTGCGCCCTATATAGCAAATTGCTAATAAATAATACCCCGTACAAACATGGGCTAGTGTCTATTAACTTAGTAGACGCTAACAAAATACCCTTTAAGACAATCGAGGAGCTAATTGTTGTCGCGTTCACACATAGTATCCTGTTCACAATTGTGACGTCATGTTTGTGTGATTTTTACTGACAATAAAATGGCGGACTTGTCAGATTTTGACGAATTTATTACGATGTTTTGGTTACGCAACATAATTTTGCAAGTGGAAATAGTGGAGCTTTTGTTTAAGGTATTACAATTATTAATGACCTGTATTGTTTGTTATATCTTTATTTTTAAGCAAGCTGCAGGAAGAGAACTATCGATTAGAGATGAGCATCGAACTGTCAATTTCTTTCCAATCCCAAAATGAACTGCTGAACTCGGCTAAGATACTTGCCAACTATCCCCTTAGTTGTAAATGACGTAATTGTGTGCGTTCACATATACTGAAGCTTAACGGCCTTTAACCACTTACTTGGCAACTAAATGCCATGCCTGTACGGGGTATAAAACCCTACCACACTACGAATCGTCTTTCTAATATTTTCGACATTTGTTGTTAATTTTGTATTAAGAATATTGAATGCAGAATATTAGAATTTAATAAACATTAGTCTGCAGCAAACGGCGATGACTTCGTATTATGTATTAGAATTTATTAAGAACTATTTGAATATCAAGTATTAGAGCGTCTACTGTAGTTTTATCAAACCAAGCAAATCAAACAGCCAGCATAAATGCGACTAGAATGGTATTGTGCGGTCACTCAGTGGCCGATCATTTTCGGGAAGCAAGTTAAAGGTTAAGTACATATTTTCACGTGTATTTAGAGCATGAGTGCCTATAGTCTTACATTGTGTTCATTGCATCGACCCAAAAAAGACTTATCATCTTATCTGCATGAACTTTGTAATTATGTATAATATACATACTGTATTTATAGTATATAAACAACTGCACCATGCAGTATTAAACTTTGAAGAATGGATTTCAGGTCGATTTAAAAATTTTAATCATATAATTTTAAAAATTGAGGTTTTGGTGTGATAATAAATTAATTTCGTGTAATTTCTTATAAATGTACTTATGTTCTTAAATTAAAGTTTCCGCAAATGCAAAGACATGAAGCGATTATATTCATTAGTTACATGTGCAGTATACTGTATACATTTGGTATATTGTAGCCAATAAACTAGTTTTCCAAACATATAATGAAAAATATTGTAATCATGAATTTAGTGACAAATTTCTTCAGTAACTATCAACTAGAATTTTTAAAAATAAAATTTTGGAGGTATTTCCTGGCAATTAATTGTTCTTTAATAATATTCTTTAATTCTTTGATAACGTTAGTAATGTTCTTTAATTTATATTCACCAGTGCATTTCAATGAAATTACAGAAAGTAATTTTGTTTGGAAAATGTCGAAATTTGCAATGTACTGTAACGGCCCGGTTTTCCAACCGGCCTTACTATAGCCAAGGCACGGCGGTATTGCCCGGCCGGGTCATAGTGACGGCGCGGTGGGCAATCGTCCTTACACTGCAGGTGCACGGTTTTCCCAGAACCGGCCCTGCAGCAACCTTCCTCACCCACAATGGTTAAAACCATTTCCGAGGAAAGGCATTGGGTCCTTTGGACTAGTCCGGACTGTGCCCCCCCTTGGAAATCCAAGTCGACCGTCTCTAGGTCGCACCCGGTACGGTCAAGCCAATTATAGCACAGGTGGGGCACCGGCCTGCCCCCTGAGCTTGGCTATTGGCAAGGCCGCCTAATCACATGACTGTAGGTTGGCGAACAACCAGCGCCTCCCCTTTTATTCAATATATAAGGAAGCGTTTCAGCCACAAACAACACTCTGACTCTAGGAGCACTCCTTGCCTGCAAGGGTGTCTCCGCTATCTGAGACTGAGGGAGTGAAAGCTTAGGCCCTTGTGGTCAAGCCTAGCTCAAGGGGCTCAACCTCGCGCTTGCTTGCAAGGCTTCGGTTGACTCCTACCTCAGTACCTATTGGGTGGTCTACAATAGGGGGTGTGGCAGCCAAATCTTAGCCCTTGTCGGGCGGATCAACTGTTGCTCTTTCTTGCGTAGCACGCACCCGCCCTATGGGCGAGGCCCCTGGAATACCTCCTATTCTCAAGGACGGACCTTTGTGCCAGCTATAGGTGTATCGCCCGGGAATCACTCACACCCCCCTTCTCCCATTGGTCGGAACACACCTCCGCAAGGGCTACGTTTTACGGTCCCGTGCGTCCGAGAGGATAGTTCTAGCTGCATATTTCCTTTTGAGTGGTAGCGATAAATACCTCCTCCGGGGCCACGTGGACCGAGTGTTCGAGAGGTTCGATCGCAGCACCACTCCCCTTTGTGGTGGTTTCTAAGGAAAGGTGTCGAAAGCCGACGTCAGAATCTCAGACGTCGGCCATCTTTCAAGCTCAAGCGATTGTTAATCTTGGGGTGGTATTTAAACTATCCAAACTAAGATTGCGAACCAGAGTGCAAGTGTTTAAGTGGTGAATACTTAGCATTGTACGAGCAGAGATAATTGTGGAAATAAACTCAGTGTTGTGTTAACCCAAACAGTTGAGTGGTTTCGCGCGTTATTTCCACGTATTGTAACTCGGAGCATTACAGTACTATGTATGTATTTGCATCTTTGATAATTTCAAACATATTGTGTAATTCTAAATATTAAACTTCATGCATCTTCTATAACTTTAAGCATGATTTTCTGTTTATGGCTCTCATGATATTCTGGCGCTGTACTTTAATGACGTCACCCAAAAATCGGCATTTTTGAAGGCACCCACCCACCCTTGTCATTTTCTGTCACTCCACTCGGACCCACCCACCCCCACCAGTCATGTCATTCTACCAAACATAATTTAATGTATGAAGTAATGAATTACTGTGCAAGAATCTTTATTTCATACATTTGCATGAAAACCAAAGTAAAATAACGCATTTACAATTTTAAATTTAAACCAAATTGCCAAACCAAACAAATGGTATTACGTAAAGCTAATCGTCATTTTCCCATATTGTCTTCATGAGTTGGTCACAATAATAGGAACTGTTGAATGATCATACTTGGTTGATTCCACTTCCATTTCTACACCTTCCAAATCTTCATCATTTAATTGTGATGGGAGAGGGAAAATTGAACGACAGAGATGAAAGCAACGGGGTGACGTCAGGTTCGCAAACATGGACCCACCCACCCCGTCATCATTCGTCATGCTTTACATGTGACCCCTGACCGACCCAAAAAGTGACGTCATTAAAGTACACCGCCTCTACAAGCGTTGGCCAGCATGCAATGTCAACTTGCGTGCATGATATGACTGCATCGAATTCATTTCCTCTTTTGCGCTCTCTCATCACTGGCTGTCACCACATTTGTTAAGCTTCTGTTGCATTTGTAGTCATCACGCAAGTGAATTCTACAATGCATGCAAATTAACTCGCGCGCCCAATCTATAGCACAGCTTATACCAATATGGATAATTTGTATGAAGAAATTGTATACAGTATAGTTATTGTGCACAATTGCAAAGTTTGTGCAACAAATATCGCACATAATGAAATGTTTTACTTATCTATGTATGACAACAATGCAAATTTGCAGAAAGTCACTTCTATTTATACATTGGATATAAAGTCGAATCCTATAATAATATTCGGTTGATCTTGAAAATTATATTCAAGGTTATCTTTTTCTATCTTAAAAATTGGTAGAGGTAGACCCATTTAATATTGAGGCAACCTGTATATACTATATTTCTGGGAATAACAATTCGCCGACGTTGACTATGATAAAATTTGCATAATTTTGTAAAAATTAATTCCAGTTTAAAAAAAAAAAACTGTAAAAAACTACGGCCCATAATATTAGAATAATTATAACATTAAGATGAGGAACTATGAGATCCACAAGATCGGTAGAGAAAGACTCCTTTTCTCATAAGAGTGCAAAACATACACGTGTTTTAATAAGCCAACTAGTTTCGTCCATTCACACAGACATCATCAGGGCGAAAACATACTGAGCCGATCCAAACTTAGAGACGGGTCGAACCGTAAGCGCGAAATAATCTGCGTTGATGAAACAATCAACCAAAAACCAGTGTGTAAAACATAGAAAATGGAGAGAGCTTACAAATCAGTTTGTGACATTTCCTTGAAGCCGCTCAAGTGAAAGTGAGACAAGTTTTGTGACACCAGCCAGTTTACGAGTGGGCCTGAGGTTGGACCCTCCTTGTCGTTAAGACTCACATAATCTACTCCCTTACGACTTAACGGTATAAACATATGTTCGGAGATATTTAACTTCAAGCGGTTGTTTTGGAGTTCGATAATGAAGAATCTTGCAAGTTCAGGAGAGCGATTACTGAGTAGGAAATTATTGTTCACATTGGATTGAGGATTTGGTTTAATGTGTTCGGCCCACTGAATTTTAAATTGTCTGGAAGGTTGGCCAACATAGATACAGTCACACTCCCCACATTGTATATACAGTATACACCCGACCTATGAAGGGGTGGGATAGGGTTGTTAAGGTAAGATTTGTATAAGTGGTTTTTTTGCTTATATATAATCAATTTTATCACGTCTCGTAGCTCCTGAATGTTTTCGCCCTGATGATGTCTGTGTGAACGGACAAAACTAGTTGGCTTATTAAAACACGTGTATGTTTTGCACTCTTATGAGAAAAGGAGTCTTTCTCTACCGATCTTGTGGATCTCATAGTTCCTCATCGTAATGTTATAATTATTCTAATATTATGGGCCGTAGTTTTTTACATTTTTTTAAACTGGAATTAAATTTTACAAAATGATGCAAATTTTATCATAGTCAACGTCGGTGAATTGTTATTCCCATAAATACAGTATATACAGGTTGCCTCAATATTAAATGGGTCTATCTCTACCAATTTTTAAGATAGAAAAAGATAACCTTGAATATAATTTTCAAGATCAACGGAATATTATTATACAAGTAGGATTCGACATTATATCCTATAAATATAAGTGACTTTCCGCAAATTTGCATTGTTGTCATACATAGATAAGTAAAACATTTCATTATGTGCGATATTTGTTGCACAAACTTTGCAATTGTGCACAATAACTATACTGTATACAATTTCTTCATACAAATTATCCATATTGGTATAAGCTGTGCTATGGATTGGGCGCGCGAGTTATTTGCATGCATTGTAGAATTCACTTGCGTGATGACTACAAATGCAACAGAAGCTTAACAAATGTGGTGACAGCCAGTGATGAGAGAGCGCAAAAGAGGAAATGAATTCGATGCAGTCATATCATGCACGCAAGTTGACATTGCATGCTGGCCAACGCTTGTAGAGGCGGTGTACTTTAATGACGTCACTTTTTGGGTCGGTCAGGGGTCACATGTAAAGCATGACGAATGATGACGGGGTGGGTGGGTCCATGCTTGCGAACCTGACGTCACCCCGTGGCTTTCATCTCTGTCGTTCAATTTTCCCTCTTCCATCACAATTAAATGATGAAGATGTGGACTGGTTTGAAGATGAAGATTTGGAAGGTGTAGAAATGGAAGTGGAATCAACCAAGTATGATCATTCAACAGTTCCTATTATTGTGACCAACTCATGAAGACAATATGGGAAAATGACGATTAGCTTTACGTAATACCATTTGTTTGGTTTGGCAATTTGGTTTAAATTTAAAATTGTAAATGCGTTATTTTACTTTGGTTTTCATGCAAATGTATGAAATAAAGATTCTTGCACAGTAATTCATTACTTCATACATTAAATTATGTTTGGTAGAATGACATGACTGGTGGGGGTGGGTGGGTCCGAGTGGAGTGACAGAAAATGACAAGGGTGGGTGGGTGCCTTCAAAAATGCCGATTTTTGGGTGACGTCATTAAAGTACAGCGCCAGAATATCATGAGAGCCATAAACAGAAAATCATGCTTAAAGTTATAGAAGATGCATGAAGTTTAATATTTAGAATTACACAATATGTTTGAAATTATCAAAGATGCAAATACATACATAGTACTGTAATGCTCCGAGTTACAATACGTGGAAATAACGCGCGAAACCACTCAACTGTTTGGGTTAACACAACACTGAGTTTATTTCCACAATTATCTCTGCTCGTACAATGCTAAGTATTCACCACTTAAACACTTGCACTCTGGTTCGCAATCTTAGTTTGGATAGTTTAAATACCACCCCAAGATTAACAATCGCTTGAGCTTGAAAGATGGCCGACGTCTGAGATTCTGACGTCGGCTTTCGACACCTTTCCTTAGAAACCACCACAAAGGGGAGTGGTGCTGCGATCGAACCTCTCGAACACTCGGTCCACGTGGCCCCGGAGGAGGTATTTATCGCTACCACTCAAAAGGAAATATGCAGCTAGAACTATCCTCTCGGACGCACGGGACCGTAAAACGTAGCCCTTGCGGAGGTGTGTTCCGACCAATGGGAGAAGGGGGGTGTGAGTGATTCCCGGGCGATACACCTATAGCTGGCACAAAGGTCCGTCCTTGAGAATAGGAGGTATTCCAGGGGCCTCGCCCATAGGGCGGGTGCGTGCTACGCAAGAAAGAGCAACAGTTGATCCGCCCGACAAGGGCTAAGATTTGGCTGCCACACCCCCTATTGTAGACCACCCAATAGGTACTGAGGTAGGAGTCAACCGAAGCCTTGCAAGCAAGCGCGAGGTTGAGCCCCTTGAGCTAGGCTTGACCACAAGGGCCTAAGCTTTCACTCCCTCAGTCTCAGATAGCGGAGACACCCTTGCAGGCAAGGAGTGCTCCTAGAGTCAGAGTGTTGTTTGTGGCTGAAACGCTTCCTTATATATTGAATAAAAGGGGAGGCGCTGGTTGTTCGCCAACCTACAGTCATGTGATTAGGCGGCCTTGCCAATAGCCAAGCTCAGGGGGCAGGCCGGTGCCCCACCTGTGCTATAATTGGCTTGACCGTACCGGGTGCGACCTAGAGACGGTCGACTTGGATTTCCAAGGGGGGGCACAGTCCGGACTAGTCCAAAGGACCCAATGCCTTTCCTCGGAAATGGTTTTAACCATTGTGGGTGAGGAAGGTTGCTGCAGGGCCGGTTCTGGGAAAACCGTGCACCTGCAGTGTAAGGACGATTGCCCACCGCGCCGTCACTATGACCCGGCCGGGCAATACCGCCGTGCCTTGGCTATAGTAAGGCCGGTTGGAAAACCGGGCCGTTACAGTACATTGCAAATTTCGACATTTTCCAAACAAAATTACTTTCTGTAATTTCATTGAAATGCACTGGTGAATATAAATTAAAGAACATTACTAACGTTATCAAAGAATTAAAGAATATTATTAAAGAACAATTAATTGCCAGGAAATACCTCCAAAATTTTATTTTTAAAAATTCTAGTTGATAGTTACTGAAGAAATTTGTCACTAAATTCATGATTACAATATTTTTCATTATATGTTTGGAAAACTAGTTTATTGGCTACAATATACCAAATGTATACAGTATACTGCACATGTAACTAATGAATATAATCGCTTCATGTCTTTGCATTTGCGGAAACTTTAATTTAAGAACATAAGTACATTTATAAGAAATTACACGAAATTAATTTATTATCACACCAAAACCTCAATTTTTAAAATTATATGATTAAAATTTTTAAATCGACCTGAAATCCATTCTTCAAAGTTTAATACTGCATGGTGCAGTTGTTTATATACTATAAATACAGTATGTATATTATACATAATTACAAAGTTCATGCAGATAAGATGATAAGTCTTTTTTGGGTCGATGCAATGAACACAATGTAAGACTATAGGCACTCATGCTCTAAATACACGTGAAAATATGTACTTAACCTTTAACTTGCTTCCCGAAAATGATCGGCCACTGAGTGACCGCACAATACCATTCTAGTCGCATTTATGCTGGCTGTTTGATTTGCTTGGTTTGATAAAACTACAGTAGACGCTCTAATACTTGATATTCAAATAGTTCTTAATAAATTCTAATACATAATACGAAGTCATCGCCGTTTGCTGCAGACTAATGTTTATTAAATTCTAATATTCTGCATTCAATATTCTTAATACAAAATTAACAACAAATGTCGAAAATATTAGAAAGACGATTCGTAGTGTGGTAGGGTTTTATACCCCGTACAGGCATGGCATTTAGTTGCCAAGTAAGTGGTTAAAGGCCGTTAAGCTTCAGTATATGTGAACGCACACAATTACGTCATTTACAACTAAGGGGATAGTTGGCAAGTATCTTAGCCGAGTTCAGCAGTTCATTTTGGGATTGGAAATAAGAAATTGACATTTCGAGAACTATCGATTAGAGATCTCTAATCGATAGTTCTCTTCCTGCAGCTTGCTTAAAAATAAAGATGTAATAAACAATACAGGTCATTAATAATTGTAATACCTTAAAAAAAAGCTCCACTATTTCCACTTGCAAAATTATGTGGCGTAACCAAAACATCGTAATAAATTCGTCGAAATCTGACAAGTCCGCCATTTTATTGTCAGTAAAAATCACAAAAACATGACGTCATAATTGTGAACAGGATACTATGTGTGAACGCGACAACAATTAGCTCCTCGATTATCTTAAAGGGTATTAAGTTAGCGTCTACTAAGTTAATAGACACTAGCGCATGTTTGTACGGGGTATTACTTATTATAGCAATTTGCTATATAGGGCGCAGGGACATGAGCCCTGCAACATTCTCTTGTCCCATTTAGATGCACATTTAGATGTGTGCAACTGTATGGGCAGATCCATGTAGTATGTAATAAAACGCGATCTAATATTCGATATTTATTTTGCGATTATTAGAAAGGATTAATGATACTCCATACATTCCAATACTCAATATGTTTGTGCTCCAACAAGATAATCGAATATTAAAATGTCTATTGTATAGTGGTTTCTGAAATGAGGAACAGCTAAAGTCTTTTAATATATTGATAATTGCCTAGCCCTTGTTAATTAGTTGCTTGCGGTTTGGGTGAAACAAGGAAGCTGGCTGGAAAGCTTTTCACAGGGGCCGCATATCCCCGTTTTTTCCTCATAACTCTTGCACCGATTGTCCGAAATTCAATCAGTTTGTTGCAATGTCTTCGCAAGACAGCGCTTAACATTTCTCTAATTGATATCGGCCCCCAGCATCAATAACAAAAAAGTTAGCCTTTCGATGACCTTGATAACACCTGCCAATGTCACCAATGAGGGCAGCGTCAGACGGCCCACAACCTGGTGAGTACTTGTCATATGTCTTTCCATTCCTTCACTATTAATTTAGATGAATAACAGGCCGTGACCGGACTTATGACTCACCCGGTATAAGGGCGTGTTCGTAAAAATAAAACAATGAACAAAAAATGGGCATACATGCTTCAACAGTGTCAAGGCACCATTACAAGAGAAAAGGGTCCTTTTACTGTGAAGTGTATCTTACAAATGATATGCTATTGATGTCTGTCATGCGATCATTTGAGCGGCCATTATGAATTCCACAGATATACTCGAACCTCTATAATCCGGACGCTCATCGGGCCAGACTTTTTGTCTGGGTTATAGAGGGATCCGGATTGCAGAAATCCCTCTGTAATCCGAATAAGTACAATTTATCCGGATTCCGGAGGGATTTTTGATGTTTCGAAAAAAATGAATACGGAACGTTCAAACAACGTTTGTGAAACATTTGTGAACTTTATCTGTTAGTAAATTTCTTTGTGAACTTCATGTTTGTAAATTTATTTCTGAACTTCATGTTAGTAAATTTATTTATGAACTTTATGTTTATAGTAAATTTCTTTATGAACTTCATGTTTGTAAATTTATTTCTGAACTTCATGTTAGTAAATTTATTTATGAACTTTATGTTTATAGTAAATTTATTCATGAACTTTATCTGTGCACAGTAACATTATTGCAACCTGAGTGGACATAATCTTCATACACCATTTCCAAAGTCTGAAAATTCTGTCATTATGGTTTGACGGACCACAGTTTTTTCCCTACATAAAAGTTTTCCGAAGACGTTAGCCGGATACGGAGGTGCTATAAGTGTATGTTATTGGCTTGCGGGTTATGGAGGGACCGGATTATAGAGGTCATCCTCTGTGTTAGTAATCAATATGGGCAAGTCCCGGCCAAACGAATTTGTCCGGAATATGGAGGGGATCCGGATTGCTGAGGGTCCGGATTACAGAGGTTCGAGTGTACAAAGTTCTCCCTTCCAAATTTATTTATAAGTGTCCCTTTGATGACGTCAAATGTCGCACAAATTCAAATGCCCGATAGGTTTGTTTTTCTCTTTTTTTTCCTCCCCGGAAACGAGCAACAATTGGTCTGCAACTCGAATTGTATGGAAATTATGCTTATAAGTGAATCTGAGCGCGTGCGCAGAGAGTAAAATCCGAAACAGTAGTACCCAAAAATTAATTCGAAGGTGACTTTATTAAGCAAGACAGAAGTGTTGCTTTTTGTTCAATATATTCACAACGGATATTACGTTCTCAATGAACTGAATTGGTGAAAATGGTACAACTCTTCCTTGTTCATTTTTTTGAACTCAATACTTACTAAATTCCAATATTGAGTATAAGTATAACCTAGCTTAAATGCAAAATATTATAATATAAATGCCGTACCAATATATTCTCTCAAATATTGGGCAAAACAAATACAAAATGTGAGGATGATATTAATTACGCAATATCATGCATGCTTTTATTTGTCCTTTGCATTCCAAATAAAAGCCAAGTGTGTATTGGGAAGCTGTAACAATTTGCAAATTAGGCTAGTCCCAAAACAATAATAATTACTTTTGCACAAATTTTTATAGCAAAACCAGTATTCATTGGTTTCACCTATCATTAAATATAGACTTCACTGAATCGTATATTAAAGAGTATCCTACCTGATGGCTACCATATCGATTTGTCTGCACGAAGTCAAAGATGCCCGGCTACTGCTGTCATAAACTGCAAGAAGACGCTGGTGAATGCTGGATGCACCTATGCAGGGAAAGATGTGCAATGAATGGACGTAACCACAATACTAATATCGACGTCAAAAAGTATCGATGCACTTTTCACACATCGATACTTCAAGTTATACCGTGTATAACAATTTAAAATGGGCCTTATGCACATCCTCCCAATATTATATTCATATAATTCACGTTGCTGCGTGATTTGCATGCAGAAAAAGAATTCACTGAAGCAGCTAGGCAACAAAAATTAAAAATTTTCTGTATGGACCCGAACAGCAGAACGTGCAATTCTGTTAAAAAAAATTTCAAAATTCAGTCATATCTTGAAATTGGGATTTTCATCTGACAAATAACAGGTTTTGTCGAATCAATCTGATTAGGTTTTTTAAAAAAATGTACAAAGTTTACGTTTAAAGAACAATTGACAATTTCAAATTAATTGTATTAATATGATATGAAATATACGAGTATGTTTCAAAAGTCTAGTTGCTTTGGCCATACTTGATATATTTCATGGGATACTCACAATATCTAGGATAAAAATGAGCTTCAGAAAATAAATAGCATGCCAACTAAGATTAAAAAATAGATCCTTCCATTTTCCCCTTCCTGGATGGAAAGGAAGAATTTGGAGGGCAAGTTCCAATTTCAAAACTGTAGCCCATCGATTTATTTTAAATTTCATGTCGGTTGGAGATTTTTCAGGGGTATCTTACTTCTCTAATAAATTTTGGCGTAAGAAATTACAGTATACAGTGCCGGAAGTAGTATAGGAGGGCACTAGGGGGGCGGAAGTGACGTCATCAGTGGGCGTGGCCAATCGGGCGTGACGTCATCGGTGGGCGTGGCCAATCGGGTGTGAAATCATCGATGTGCATGGCCAAAATCGACCAATCAGGAGCACAGCCACGCCCCTTTTCAATCGACCAATCAGGAACGGCGTGACGTCATCGGTGGGCGTAGCCAAAATAGACCAATCAGGAGCGAGGCCACGCCCCTTTTGGGCTATTTTAGTTCTTGAATCGTATTTGACCTTCAATGACCTTGACAAGTGTCACGTGATGGGTAGAGTCCATGAAGGAACTACTTTTACATCGCAAAGCCTACTTTTTACCAGGATCACGTAATCCCTTTAAATAAGTATGTAATAAGTAAGCCACGCCCTTGATTCCTGCAATGGAATCCCTGACTCGGAAACCTGGCACGGAAACCTGCCACCGATACCTGTCACTGACGTCACCTTGGATTTTATTATTTAACCTGGACACCATCTTTTGATTTGCTAAGGTAGACGCCATCTTAGATTTCTAAAACTAACACCGCCATCTTTGATTTCTAAAGCCAAACGGCGGGAAATTCAAACTAACGGTATTTTGATATGTATTTCGACCCTCGTATAATGATCGTTAAAACATTTGTCAACGAGGGAGAACTCAATAAGTACGTACAAATAGCCCTAATTGTGCAAAGCGTGCTCTATGATGGTAAAAAACAAAGGGGTAAAATGTGTACATCCCTATGTTCATGTCCTGCTGCCTTGGTGGATAAAAACTTAGCGAAGGAACACAAACGATTTCAGTGGAACACTGAAGCGATTTTAAAGCTATTTCATTGTCAAACTTAGGCGATTTGAAAATTAAAACGATTTGAAAACGCTTTAAAATCGATGTGATCGTCCATGGGAAAAATTGGAAATATGCTCACGAAGTTAATTATGCGTTTTGTGATGAAATAAATGCTGCGTTGAACGACCCGATGTTATTCAGTAAAAGTTAGGAATAGAATAAGAAAAGTGGAACGAAGCAGCGAAATGGGAATGGAGAACCTTAATTGGAATGCAACAGGGAATTTGGAACGAAATATCGTTTGTTGCATCCACCGGATGGCATTATTTTTCTTAGCGATTAAGATTTTCACCTCTTACAGGTAAGTTAGGTGGGTAATGGGCATCCAATAACACTCAGGGGGTGGATTGTGGCGCTGTGGCAAAATTTGGAGTAAATCAGTGCAGTAGTTTGGGAGGAGTTGTGTAACAAAGTCGAAAAGTGGCTTCATTTTTATATATAGATTTCACAAAAAAAATATTCATGCCAACATACGATTCTCATTATTCTCGTTAACATTCATGTTTAGCCACTGTATGTATGTCACTCAGTGAAGTCCAAAACCTAAAATAAATAAATATATATATAAAATCATATGAAAAAACGGTGTAGTGTAAGTAGTTGAAAACCTAAAAACCCTAAAACCCTATGGAAAGGGGTGTAGTGTTAGCAGTTGAAAACCTAAAAACCCTAAAACCCTATGGAAAGGGGTGTAGTGTTAGCAGTTGAAAACCTAAAAAACCTAAAACCCTATGGAAAGGGGCGTACTGATGGTAGTTGAAAACCTAAAAACCCTATGGAAAGGGGTGTAGTGTTAGCAGGTGAAAACCTAGGTTTTCAGCTAGCTGAAATGGAAAGTAGTGAAAATGGAAAGCAGTTGAAAACCTAAAAATCCTAAGACCCTATGGGAAGAAGTGTAGTGTTAGCAGGTGAAAACCTAAAATCCTATGGAAAGGGGTGTAATGTTAGCAGTTGAAAACCTAAAAACCTTAAAACCCTATGGAATGGGGTGTAATGTTAGCAGTTGAAAACCTAAAAACCCTAAAACCCCATGGAAAGGGGTGTAATGTTAGTTGTTGAAAACATGAAAACCCTAAATCCCTATGAAAAGGGGTGTAATGTTAGCAGTTGAAAACCTAAAAACCCTAAATCCCTATTGAAAGGGGTGTAATGTTAGCAGTTGAAAACCTAAATCCCTATGGAAAGGGGGGTAATGTTAGCAGTTGAAAACCTAAAAAACCTAAAATCCTATGGAAAATTTCTAACCATGAGACGCCATCTTGGATTTCTAAACATAGTATAATTATTATGTATATACATATCGTGTAAACATAGGAAATATCAATACAATGATCGTAAAAACGTATATTGACGAGGGACAATGCACAAATTATGTGGTAAGTTAACCTTTTTTGACAGTAAAGTAATACATGTATGTACATTTCCACATGTTGAACAATGTAGGGCAATTCCACGTTGCTGACGCACACATTTGAAGAACTTTTTTAATTTTAAACGCTGTTTTTTCAAGGTTTTTCTGATTCTATTTATAATTTTTTTTATATGTACTTGTTGGCAGGACTGTGTACTTTCAGATAAAAATTTTCATTATTCACCAAACCTAATTTATTATTCAAAATATGCATAAATATAAAGCGTTGCTGACGCACGCGAATTGTGCATATTTTTCGGATGTTGGTGTTAAATGTTTATTTTCTTTTAAACTAGCGGATTAAAACCTACAAAAAAAATTGTCGCTATTTATAACAATCCAAGTTTTCATTAGGAATCGATATCTAGCAAATTATAATACGATTATCCAAGATATTAAAATGTAAAGTTGTTGCTGACGCACAAATTATTGTTGCTGACGCACATTTATCAAATGTAGGTCAGCAACCAATACATTTCTAATGGAGAAATGGTAAACATGTTTTCTAAAAATAAAATCCGCAAATTCGTGTTGTTTCAAACATCTGCCGGATTAACTAGGGAGGACTGTACATATAAGTTAAACTAAACATACCAAATCCAACGTTATCTCAAATGTAATCGTCGCGCATATACGTGTTTCGGTTCAATTCAAGGCTACCTTTAATTTGGCCTTTGGCCCTGTGGGATTTACTCAAAAGTTCAGAAATGACCTTGAAAGCATATATAAGTTATAATAAACATACGAGATCCAAAGTCCAGAATTCGATCGCCACAAACTTCGAAGCAACACAGTCATGTGTTGATTCAAAGACTACCAGATGGCGACACTGTCGCACGAATGCGCGATTGCAGAATTTTTTACAAACCATAATCAGAACAGTTAAAACTAAACTTTTCTCTGTTTTTGTTGCTGACGCACAAAATTCGAATTCAAGAGAGAACACCTGCTAAAATTACAATTAAGCGAATAGTTAAATTTTTTTATAGTTTTTGATAACACAACCGAATAGACAAAGGTTCATAGAATGGAATCCAATTTTGAGTATTAAAATTGATGCACTACAGACCAAACAGTCAGGATTTCAATATAGGCCAAAAATGAAATGTATTCATGTGCAAAAATTGCTAAGTAACTATAATTCGCCGATGGTTTATATAAACATTTAATACTAGGATCCACGAAACAGAGGGATTTAGCTATCAAATGGCGTATCACACTTAGGGTTTTCAAAAAAATTATCTTTTACTCTTTTGTGTTACGTTGACATGGAATTGCCCTGTAGTGCTAATAATCGAGCCCTAATATCATTATCGTAAACGTACGCGTATCGAGGGAGAAGCCATTAATTATTGCTATTCATTTAATATGTACCCTAAGATGGTAAAAAAAACTCATCAACTATCATAAAACCATGTAGAAATTTGTCATTTAAGCTATTGAAGTTGTGTATTTGCGGTTTGAACTTCAACTTCACATTTGAAACATTGCTTAACCTTTTATTTCTTGTTAACATTTAACTTACACTTTACATATTTTGCCGTTTGAACATGCACTTTTTCAAATTTCAATCATTGATTTACTGTTTGTTAAATTATTGGGGCTATATAAAGTTGAGATGCAAATTATATTTATCTATGTGGTATATTGCAAGATTTATATATTGTTATTTTACACATTATATTATGTTAATACTAAGGGTTAAATAAAACAAGTGAAGGGAGCTTGAAGTTTTGGATAAAATTAAATATCCAATTGTTAAGCAAAACAATGAACTGTCCAACTCAATGTTTTCGCATAAAATATGTTTTATTGCTTCTTGACAAGATATCTAAATACAAGTATATACACACACACACACATTCATCAACAACAATATCAACAAAAAAGGTGAAAAGAAAACATCAACTAGAATGTCATGCGTAGTAGTTTCCAATCTTTTTTACATCCATCCTGGCAATTGGTATTCCTTTGTGTATCGCGCTTTTCGCATTCTTTGTTTTTTCAAATAGTATGTACATCTTTTCACATGTTTTTATTGTGCATATTTGCGAGTTAAGTCGATTACTTTCGGAGGACAATGTGTTAGAGGTCCAATTTGCGATTTCATTTCCACAGGCCTTTTCTGTTTTGGTGTAGGTGGTGGAACAGGTTTTTTTGGTTTTCTCTGCATTATCTGCTCACAAATCTTCAAATTTGTTTTTCATTAGTTGCATTTGTTTATATACTCAACAATAGATTTTAGAAGTGAACGAGTGTAATCTCTTACTTCTATTTCCTCAAGTAATGTTCCTGATTGTTGTTGTTTTTCATCCTTACTTTGGTGTCTACTCTTTTGAACGTACTTTCAGATTCCACCAAAAAAATTGGGGGTTCTCAATCAAATTTTCAAAGTTACCCCTTCCCCCACCCACACTAGGGGGGTTGGGGGGACATTTCTGGCACACACTGATGTGTCCCTTCATATGATCACTTTTTCCTCCTGGACAATTTCGGATACGACATTTACTTTCCAAGATTCCTACTCGTCTCAAGATAAATAAAACACCCTGTATATCCTATACTGTTGTGATGTCACTTTTTTGTTTGACCAATGGTATAAGAGGGTACCGCCTAGTGGAGTAGTAACACGTTCGGACAGGTTGAGACATGTACAGACTTGCAATCTCCCTCATATTCTGCATTGACTTTTTATTTTAATTTATTGTTCATATATTTTGTTTCCACGGAATGAGTTATAGGGCACCATACTTTTCTCGTTATTGTTGTCCAAAGTCCGAGTCAACATCTTTACAGAAAACAACTCACACTACTTCCCGTTACATACGATTTTAGGTTTTTTAGGTTTTCAACTGCTAACACTACACCACTTTCCATAGGATTCAAGGTTTTTTAGGTTTTCAACTTCTAACATTACATCCCTTTCCGTAGGATTTTAGGTTTTTTAGGTTTTCAACTGCAAACACTATACTATTTTTCCATAGGATTTCAGGTTTTCAACTGCTAACATTGCACCCCTTTCCATGCGGTTTTAGAGTTTTTAGGTTTCGACTGCTAACATTACACTCCTTTCCATGGGGTTTCAGGGTTTTTAGGTTTTTAACTGCTAACATTACACCCCTTTCCATAGGGTTTTAAGTTTTCAACTGCTAACATTACACCTCTTTCCATAGGGATTTAGGGTTTTTAGGTATTCAACTGCTAACATTACACCCCTTTCCATAGGGATTTTGGATTTTTAGGTTTTCAACTGCTAACATTACACCCCTTTCCAAAGGGTTTTTAGGTTTTTAGGTTTTCAACTGCTAACATTACACCCTTTTCCATACGCTTTTAGGGTTTTTAGGTTTTCAACTGCTGAGGGGCTGTCCATTTAATACGTACGCACAGGGGAGGGCGGGAAGGGTGGCAGAAAATGTGACGCATGCGTATTGGGGGGGGGGAGGGGGGGTTTCACCCAAGTGTACGTACACCATGCAGTCAGGGCTCGCAGTTGAAAACTTGGGTTAAACCCGCATTTTGTGAAGAAATTTAGCTACTTTGTATGTACTAAATATGAATACCAGTGTCCAGTAAAAAATAATAATTTGTTATAAAGTTAAATAGAGGAAAATAAAAATTTTGATGAGTAATAGTTATAGTCAGTGTGCACGTACGGAGGGGGGGGGGGTTGAGCTGAGTGTGACGCCTGCATACGGAAGGGGGGGAGGGGTGAAAATTGGCTGAAAATGAGTACGTATTAAATGGACGGCCCCTAACATTACACCCCTTTCCATAGGGTTTTACGGTTTTCAGGTTTCCAACTACCATCAGTACACCCCTTTCCATAGGATTTTAGGTTTTCACCTGCTAACACTACACCCCTTTCCATAGGGTTTTAGGGTTTTTCGGTTTTCAACGGCTAACATTACACCCCTTTCCATTTCAGGTTTTCACTTGCTAACACTACACCCATTTCTATAGGATTTTTAGGTTTTCAACTACCACCTGTACACCCCTTTCCATAGGGTTTTAGGTTTTTTAGGTTTTCTACTACTTACACTACACCGTTTTTTCATATGATTTTATATATTTTTATTTATTTTACGTCTAATCTTTACTGAGTGATATACCTACAGTTGCTTAACATGAATGTTAATGAGAATCGTATGTTGGCATGAATATTTTTTTGTGAAATACAATATAAAATGGTATGTTTGCTTTTAATGAGGCATACGTCCCCATGCTTTTCTTATTGATGTTGTGCAAAGTTCAAGTAAATAGAGTTCATACGAAACATGGAAATGATTAGGGCATCTGTTAGTGGTTAGGTCATAGTCCGGCATGAATTAGTTTGCGTTCCTTCACCAAGGCAGCAGGCCAAGAATATAGTGAAGTACACATTTTACCCCTTTGTTTTTACCATCATAGAGCACGCTTTGCACGATTAGGGCTATTTCTACGTACTTATTGAGATCTCCCTCGTTGACAAATGTTTTAACGATCATTAGACGAGGGTTCGATTGTTAGCATTATATTTTTTACGCATACCTAAGGCTATTATAAGAAATGGGCTAACTCACCAGATCGTTTATGCACCTTATCCAAAAAAACCTCATGCATACATTGAATTGTACAACATGTCGAAATACTGTTAGTTTGAATTTCCCGCCGTTTGACTTTAGAAATCAAAGATGGTGGTGTTAGGTTTAGAAATCAAAGATGGCGTCTACCTTAGCTAATAAAAGATGGTGTCCAGGTTAAATAATAAAATCCAAAGTGAAGTCAGTGACAGGTATCGGTGACAGGTTTCTGTGCTTGGTTTCCGTGCCAGGTTTCCGTGCCAGGTTTCCGAGTCAGGGATTCCATTGCGGGAATCAAGGGCGTGGCTTACTTATTACATACTTATTTAAAGGGATTTCGTGATCTTGATAAAAAGTAAGCTTCGTGATGTAAAAGTAGTTTATTCAAAGACTCTACCCATCACATGACACTTGTCAAGGTCATGGAAGGTCAAATACGATACAAGAAGGACTGAAATAGCCTCCCTCGTTAATCCGGCAGATATGGGACCAGAGCACCGCCTGATTATCGAAAACGCCGGATTACTAGAAATTAACTGATAATGACAAATTTTAGCAGCAGAAACTACGTTTTATTGTACACATAGCATATAGGGCATGTATGATTCACTTAATTGAGAACAAATTTACTTGTTTGGAAACAATACCCCAGAAAAAAATATGTTGCAGATTTTCTACAGAAAAACATTGATTTCTGTAGAAAATCTACAGAAATTCCTATAATTTTGTAGATTACCTACAGAAATCAATATTAAAATATGTAGCAGCACATTTTCCGATGCCACTACGACTGCATATTTTCTGAAGAAAATATATTAATAGTTTTCAGAATTTCAGAATGTGTACAAATATTTGTAGATTTTCTACAGTTTATTTTTAGTCATTGCAGAAATTCTGCAGAAACCACTATTTAAAATTTCGGCATAAATAATAGCAACGGAGTGAATGGAAGAAATTCTAGCAGCAAGAATGTACAGACATTCTTAAGATTGAAATCTTCATTTACCTCCCGACAAATTTACTAACACATTTTCAGGAGGAAGGCCAAAAAACGCCGGATTACTGGAGGCGCCGTATAATCGAAGGGCCGGATTATCGTGGGAGGACTGTGCTGCATTTAAAACATTTAACAAGGGAAACAGTTACACAGTTAGGGGAAAAGGAATCATTTATGTGTTTTTAATTATGTTTTATTTATGTTTTTTAATTATTTTGCCAGTCCGGATTAGTGGGCGTCCGGATCAGTGGGGTCCGGATTAGCAAGCTTTTACTGTATAACCAAGCAAAAACTATGATTAATCAAAATTTTTATTTTACTATATTTAACTTATAACAAGTTTTTTTTTTACTTTACACTGGTATTAATTCAAATTCAGTACATACAACGTAGCTAAATTTCTTCACAAAATGCGGGTTTAACCCAAGTTTCCAGGTTTTCAATTGCGAGCCCTGACTGCATGGTGTACGTACACATGGAAGAAATACCCCTCCCCCCAATACTCATGCGCCACATTTCCTGCAACACTCCCCCCCTCCCCTGTGCGTACATATTAAATGGACGGCCACAAAGCATGTGACGGACCACCTCGGCCGAAGCTAGGAACGCATCCGTCACAGGTACATTATGCAGAAACCAAGCGTCTAGTACAGTAGAACCTCGATTTTGTGAACTAACCATGGGACCAGGGGTGGTTACAAAATCGAAAAGTTCACACAATCGAGGTTTAATTTTTAAAACTCGGAAAAATTATATACACGTACCCAAACAAAAATTTTTAAAGCTGTGCGTCGTGTCCCGGCTCTCTTCGTAGGAAGCAGCGCTGTGTCGGCTGACAGGTGTGTACGCAATTGTATTTATTCTCGTTGTTGCGGGTTGTCCTCCTAACAATGGTGTCCAAACGGCTTGTAGACTGCGACGTCCCCGATGTAACGTCGATCCACGGTGGCTGGGCGCTCCTCAAGTCCTCTGTGCGTCGGTGAAGACTGGCCGCTGATGGTGCTTCTCGAGGAGGGCGAACAGTTCGTACAGCTTGCGGAGCGTCGGGGTCCTTGATGACCGCTGCGTTGCGACGTTCAGAGTAGAGCGGCTGGAAGGCGATGATCCGCGATGCGTGGTCCTGGTGGATCCTGGAAGATGTGTCGACTCGCTGCTCGGAGATCTAGACGTGTCCTGCGGGAGGATTGCTGCGTCGTCGCTGATGCTCGGTGAGTTTGACGTCGATCCCTTGAAGTCCGTAGTCTGCTTCCGACGGTCAGGGTTACGGGCTTATTCAAGTCAAGGGAGTAATTGCTACCACAAGCCTTTTTAGGGGCTTTTATTTCCCAAGACAGGGTTTGAGCAAAGATTGGATCACATACAGTATTTGTTCACCTTATTTATTGAAAAACTATAGGCGGTGCCTTGTAGAGGCTGTACTGCTGCACAAGGCAGCTGCTCAACTGATTTGTACTCAGTTGGACCCTTGTATTTATATGAAAATAACACAAAGGAAAGGCGGGGCTAAACGGAAAAACAAAAGAATGCTCGCTTCTTTGCAGGTGTTTAGCCCGGGGCGGAGGCGACATGGATCCCCTGGTGGTGACCTGAGGAAGGTCCTATGCGTCGGAGCGCCCTCGGTGGCGAATGCGGACATTATGGAGAAGGCCTGCTGAATTGGGCCTGACCAAGCGCCACTATACACATGTGGTGAAAATGTGAACTACCACATGTTGACTTAAAACTGAGTTATATCGCTAGTTTTAAGTTAACATATCGTTTAAGCGGATTAAATCGATACATTAGATTACTAAGATCGCGTCTGAACATAATTGTATGTTTGTAGAGACACATTAAACGAGTTTGAATCGAAACTACGTTTGGCGATCTTTCTAGGCCTAGGCTTAGGCCCATGTAATATGCGCGTTGATTTACCATTGGTCGTGACGCGGCGCGGAGGCGTGGCCGGAGCGATCCTGTTGGCTGCGGGAACCGTACATGTAAAAAGCGCTTATAACTCCTAAACGGTGCGTAATTCGTGTTGTTAACATAGAACCCAAAAGTGTTCGGAACGACGAGTTACAATTTAATAGACCGTGTACGGAATTATATAGAATTAGGCGGATGACCGGCACTGATCCGCAGTCCCTTTCGGTGGAAGAACACAGTGTGCGGCCCGAAATACATGAAAAAAATCGGGACCGTCACAGCTGCCGCAGGTCTGCAATAAAGCTGTGAATGTTTCACTTGCAGCTTTATTGCGTGCGTATGCACATTGCAGGCATGTGGCATGCATGTGACAGCCAACAATTTTTGTTTGGGTAGTCAAACGGATCGTCAATGTTTTATACAGATTTATTTTTGCAATAAACATTATATCTGCTGGTACATATATTGTATAACTTACATAATGTACAAAATGCAAAAAGTCGGTTGAGTGGAAAGGCGCCTTTTTCGGCACCCTCACAACCGCTTCTTCCGCCCACCGGTCAACCGTGTGAAATAAAATTTAGACACTCCGAGTTCACAGGACAGAGAGTTCACAGGGCAGAATTTAACAAAATCGAGGTTCTAGTGTATGTACATAATTGTACATATTGATGCCGTTGATTTTATGTATTTTACGTACATACTGTTATTTGATTATTTCTGTGAAATTATGAAAGACATGGATGGACAGCTGTCGGCAATTAAATGAAAACAGCTTACAAAGAGTATTACAGGCCACACAAGACATGCACGTTAATGCTTATATTGACAAACTATTGCCATTGCCTATGAAATTAGAATTAACGTGGAAATAACATTTTGTATTGTAACAAAAATATAAAGTCCGTAACAGTGTGTAATGCACGCAAATATTATGTACATAAAATGTAAAAGTGAAATTCACAAAGTGTACATTGGATGTAATTCCAGCAGCAATAAATAGCTGCATGATTTTTTTCAGTGTTTCTGAAAATCAAAGTAGTGTGATAACACTTCAGCTTTATAGCGTTGGAAGGAAAAAAAACTACTACTGCTATAAGTTATTTAATGACCACGTGGTAAACGTATTGCACAGTGCAGTAGAATTTTGGCGTAAATTTAGTAAAAAAATCAAGAGTAGATAAATGGGAGAGTATGCAACGGGCATACTCCCCATGTATTAGAGCTACGCATGGCTAGAGCGTTCCTGAGATAATTGGCTGGGGAGTTTTATCTGTTACATCCTGCATATGTATAATATATGGAAGTTTGTTATTCTATAATGTCTAGCACGGACATACCTTGAAATTGCTGCAGATGAATTGTGTCCGTCTACTTCCCAGTTTCAGTTCAAGTTTTGTTTTAATATACACTTGTAGTTTATACCAACACAGTTTAATAGTAATAAATTATGGTTAATATAACGGTCAGAAGCTGTACGTGTGTATGCCAGCGCGTAATGTGGACATAACGAGATTGTGAGTGGCTTCCTATCTCTCGAGTACAATTGAGCCACAATATTTTAAATTGCGAAAAAGCACGCTACTTTCAAAGGAGAAGCGTGATTGACCTAAAGCAGGAAGAAATAAATACGCGAAAATGGTGCCATAATACATGCTAGCTATCACTTAGATGTCATATGTATATTTGTAATTTCTAGATATGATATACTGTACGTATGTGCAGAGTGAGGCAATTAAGTATTTATTTCTCAATGAAATATCTTAAAAACAGAAAGGAAAACTGCTGCAAGGATGCATTCCCAGTTTATCAGAAGTTTCAAATGATATCTATTTTCTGATGGGGCATAACTTTGCTCAATTAGATAAAGTTGACAATGATCCTACTTTTAAATTAAAACTATAGCGTACGTGCCAACTAAAGCCGATTGAACATTTATTGCAATTGATTATGAACACGACATCGTAGATGATAAGAATTTTGGGTAAACCCAAGACTACTTGCTTAAAATAATGACAGCCCACACGAAAATTCCATATAAAATAATAGTAAAGTGTATAAAGTTTTATATGGACTTTATATGATTTTATAAAGTCTTATAAAGCACTTTATATGGGTTCATACTGTTTTATAAGGATTTTATAAAGTCTTATATGAATCACCACGCCCACTCACTTGTTTGTGTTCCTATTCAATTGCCTTGGAATAGTCGGTAAATCCACAGTTTAACAGTGTATAATTGTTTAAGCGAACATATATTATAATAGTCTTTTGGGTATTAGAGTAGGCTTCATAGCATAAAGTTGGGGTTACAACATATTTAAAGGATGAATAGATATTGCGTATGAAGAGGTGGTGAAATTAGAACCAGAAAGACAAGAGTTATTCTGACAAAAGGAAGGTCGTTTTTCTGTGCGAATGGCTATTACCAATGAAGTATACAAAGACGAACTTAGGAAGACCAGAATCCATTGAGGATAAAAAAAAATAAATGTCACCAAAGTAAAGAAAGAGTCTAAATTAACCAATAATAAAATGAACTAAAAACAAAAGCAAAAGGTTTATCAAAACTGGTAATGTATATAAAGTACTATATGGGCAATTCCTTATATGTCCATATATACTAATTTTATATGGCGCCATATATAAAATACTTTATATGGACCATATATGGAATTTTCATGTGGGAGTAGATCAAACACAGGCGTTAATTATTGCGCCATGACACAAACACAAATACCACCAATATGTATAGCTAAATTAATATCGGGCAGTAAATCTAATATAAAAAATGGATGTAATACATCGAGGATTTCTTGTTCATTAACACGACTGAGACATACGGATATTTACGTGCATTAATTGCACGTATATGCGCTAAAGACTATGTAAACAAAAAGGAAAAAAAGCACGGAGAAAGATGGCATGAAGCAAGCTCATTGACGAAACGATAAGACGCTGTGACATGAAGAAACCCACAATGAAGGGAATTGCAACAATATTTTTGTTGTCGAACTTCATATTCACGAATATTGTGATACCGTGGCACGCTTTCATAATTCCTGAACCACTGTGCTCTGATCTTGCAACAAAAACATCCTGGAATGACAAAATAGTAAAAAGATGTCCTCGAATCCACGTGGGTTCTTCTGCGGTATCTCAGTCAAAGAAAGAGCCGCTGTTGGCAAGCATTTATTTATATGCATACAGCTACCACAAACATGCGCGTGCTCATGTACTGAACGCAACTACAATACATGCTATATGAGCTAGTGGCTATTGCTAGAGAAGACTGAAAAGTTATAGATATGCACAAACGCTCACAAATTTGTTCTTTTTGTGTGTGTTTTTAATCAGTCAAAAAACCAAAATCTCAAATTGAGATTACTCCTCCATTTTATCACTAATTCGGAATATGTTTTCAGCAACGTTGTCAGAATGCCGCTTTCCAAATTTTCAAAATTCAAATTACCAACTGCTGACAAAAACCGACCGTATAAACTATTTGGCATGGAATTAAGGGATGCTCCAAGATATAAGATGTCATCGCCAACAGATGTGCCGCTCACATATGTTACCGAAGACATGTGTCGTCATTTTCAAATGGTCTGTAGCTTCTTTTAAAAGTTATTTACAATGTGACCTGACTTTTGGGGACATCAGGTATATCTGAAATTGCACAATATTTTGTGCCGAATAGTGCACTGAATGACGAGGAACCCTATGAATGGTCGCACAGGCATCAAAAATTCGGTAGTGAAATTCAGCTAAAGTCTCAGCTGGAGGTGCATAAACTAAGGATTTCATGAAGCACAATAAGTAGAAAACTAAGGGTTTCAGGACTGGTGAACGTGGGGAGGGGGTGCCATACAATAGACTTCCTGCCAACCTGTCATGAAACCTAAGCACATGTAAGGAGATTCATGGCAGATTTTAAGATTTGATAAACTATTGGAACAGGTTTAAATAAATTATCAAACGTTAGCCTGACCTTATTTGGTGCACATGTCTTTGAAATAATTTGGGATGAATGCCATGTTAAACTATTGTCAATAGTTCACCCGTTTTTTTATTTTTTTTAAATTCCCGGATCGGACGCAAATTCCCGATCAATTCCCGGTTTTCCCAACCACTGGACACCCTGACTGTAAGCTGGGAGTCTTCCAATTCAAATAGGACAGTAGACCAGGAGAGGAAACCTAGCTCCTAGCAGGTGGAGAGAAACATGGTCCAAATTATCCCTTTCTGTAAAAGTCATACCAGGCGGAAATCGAAAAACATTTAGCCACCTTCATACTGAGTGGTGGGATGAGTAGGAAGTGGTTGGATATGCGGGCGCATTCCCTGATGTAAGATGGAAAGTTCAGACTGTAAGCATCATATTTGGCTTGCATGGATCGAAGCTGTGCTTGCACCAGTTCCTGAAAACAGGATAAAGTTTCTGGTTCACCACCAGCAAATACGGCAAAGATCTAGGTTTCTTTTACCAAAAAAAAGTTTATATGGGTCAGCCTGGCACTACGCACATGCTGTTATTTGCAACTTCTTCAGCTCTTGAAAACTTTCCTGGGCCTCAGGCGACCAACGAAAGATTTTTTCCGAGGACATCAGGTCAGTTGGAAGTGCCGCCATCTTGGTTTATACCACCACAAATTCCTTCAATATTTGGACAGGCCCGAGGAACTGTCGTAATTTCCAATATTTTTGTTGTAATGGCCACTCAGCGATAGCCTTCAGCCAGGGAATCAATAGGTAGATATGGCATGAAAAACAAATTTCGTGATGATATAGCGGAGATTATTCTGCCGTAAACGACTTAGCACCACACGAACATCTTGATAGTGAATAAATAAGTCTATTTATTAAAGACAAAAAGACAGCCGAAGCATTTCTGAGCCCGAATGTTACCATATATTCGAAGAATCCCTACAGGTTTTGAAAGCTATAAGATAGTCATCAAAACTCAGAATGGGCACCAAACTGTACACATTACAAATACAGGTCTTGGTAAAATAATTAGCGCCATGCACAATTCACAATTGGTCTGGCCTCAGAGGGAGTGCAGCAACCAAACACAAGGTGTTGTCTTTTTTTTTGGTGGGGGGATAAAAAATCTGTGAACCTACAAAAGTGCAGAGGCGAATAAAGTAATTTTTTTAAGTTTGCATACTAAAACTCTCAGAGTTCCACTTCTGTCAAACAATTCCAGCCCTACTTGTGAATCCATGACATTAATATCACAGTCATGACTGCTATGCTGTGGAAGAAAGGTGTCCGCAGTCTTCCTGAAAACATTCTGGAAATCAGCATACCATGTAGGCAACACAGCGGAAATACTCTCCAGCTACAGAGTGTCCAGCCCCAGGTCTTTAGCATGGTTTTCATGGGCGATCTGATGACAAAAGCTAATCTGTGTGGTGTCCTTGACCAGCCAGGTCATCCCTAGTACCACCTCACACATTCCCAGATAAGTCATGAAAAGATCCAAAATCAAACGATTTGGGATAAACATCCCAATCCCTTGCACCTGGTACTGTACATGTCCTCCAGAAGAGGGTGCGCCGTCAGCCATATGAAGTCCTTCTGCCTGAGGTAGAGGACTTAATTTCATATATTTGGTGGCAAAATATAAGTCAATAAAGTAGTCAGTCTCTCCTGCATCGATCAAGGCCCGACAAGGTATGGTTTGTCCCAAGAAAATCAAAGTAGCAATAACAGTGATAGCTTGGGGTACCAATTGTTGAAAAGGGTGACATTATCGAACAATGACACTTGAAGATGCAATGTCAAGCTTTTCTGTAACAGCAGCATAGGCCATTATCCAAGTGCTACACTTAGGGGCTGTTCATAAATCACATGATCAGAATTTTCCGATTTTTTGACCCCCCCCCCCCCCCCCCCGTGCTTGTAGGGTTTTTTTCCCCCCTCCCCCCCCCCCCCCCCCCACCGTCGTGATCAGTGATCAGTCAGACAATAACTAATATAAAGAGATGTGTTTAATTATAACAGCTACATCGGGGTGATCGCCACTCAGGGAAACAGGGAAAATACGGTGAATTTGTATCGCTGGATAAAAACAGGGAAAAGCATTTTGTTCTCATAAAAATTGATGAATTCAGCCCACCACATCAGCGTATATTATTATTTTAATATAAAACAATACTTACAAAAATGGTATAGTAATGTTATTAGTTATTATAATGTTAAATGTCTGCCCAAAATATTTATAAAACATTTTGAAATATATTTTAATGTTAAATAATATTTTTCAATATATATTATTGAATACAGCTAATATTGAAATAAAATGAGGCATATTGGATTTTTTTGTACAAATTGAAGTTTTTGTAGATTGAATTTTGTCATTACAAGAGCAAATGGAAAATTAAACAGGGAAAAATAATAATATCACAGGGAAAATGCCAGGAAAATGGATTCAGGTAAACCAGCTGTCACCCTGTATGTATGGCTAGATTCAAACAGTATCACTGTAAAAAAATTAAATTAAACGACAAGTTACATGCTTGTTCTGGGAATCGTGAGTGATCACGTGATCCATGCCTCGCATTCCCCCCTCCCTCCCCGTGATCGGTGCATGTGAAGTCGGGCAACCCCCCCTCCCCCCTAAATTGATCACGTGATTTATGAATAGCCCCTTATTGGTTCTTATCTGAGGAACCGAATCAAGGACGGGAGGGGGGGGGCAAGAAAAAATGTGAAACCCTGCTAGGATCAGGCTGCGTCTAGCCCGCATCCCTGGATTCGTCCATAGGCTGTGGCCATCTATTCTGCCGTCATGAGGGAACCTGGTTACTCTGTATCTGGCACACGCAGAAACATTCCAGGAACGACTTATCTGTCTCCAATATCTGCAGTTAAAGAGTACGAAGCGTAGGAGTGCACGACAACCCTACATACAGCTTTTGCCAGAGAACACCAAGAAGCCAATCTTCGTTTTAAGTCAACAGGGTCCTCAATGTAGAGAAGTAATTGAGGTAAATGGTCACGGATCTCTCCCCCTGCTGTCCAGGGTCAATCTCACAATACTGGGGTTCTATGGCTTCAATAAACTGTTCCATAGAACCACGTATCATGAGAATCTCTCAGTTTGAAGAGGGCCGTAAACCAGGAGAGGTCATCTCCTAGCAGTTAGAGAGACACATAGCTTCCCTTTCCATAAAGAAAGCCATGCTAGGCTGACTCATCATAATTATATGCATCTAGATGTGGAACTCGAAAACCTTTAAGTCATCTAAATAGCAAGTGATGGGATGAGTAGTATGTGCCCAAGTATGCGGGTCCACTCCGACGCAAGATTAAGAGTTCAGACCGCAAGGCACTGTTCACGTTTGGCTTGAAGGGATCGAAGTTGTACATGCATCTGTTCTTGGTCCCTGACACATAATAGGAAACCTGGTATTCTGTAAAGACTGGCGCCGGATCCTACCCCACAGGGGATGACCCAATCTAATGAAAAAGATAGCTCTAAGAAGACCAGGCAGGTCCCAACAAAATCCCCTAGCATACGGAGAAAGTCCGACAGAAACAGGAGAGCAGAGGAGAAGGCACAAGTCCAACATGGAGGATATAGGAGCGGCTGGCTAGGTACCAAGTGTGTCTCCTGAAGGAAGGCAGCTTAGTGTAAATACTATTGCAGTTTTTATTTAAAAATGGGGACATCGGTTTATAATAACTTTGTCTTGGTTTTATGCAGGGAATATATCCTGCAAGTTTGTCCTCATTTTTCAGATAAACACTGTATAAGCTTGCAACCATGTAGTTTTATAAGAAAAACAGAAATGTGCAGTGCGTGCACTAAATGCACTAATGTCTGTCAAAACAATCACTTCCTCGTGCATTTTAGCTTACAGCACTTGGCTGTTGGAATGGCGTGATGTGCTCAAATTTGCTGCACATGCAACGATGAGGATTAACAACTTAATCGACCCATAATTGCACAACGCACGCTCTTCGCGAGTAATTAATGCTATTATTTACAATACCCAATGTGGCTCTATAAAATTAATTCACATATAAATAATGATTAAGTAGTGATTATTCTCAGAATGATAAAGAGTAGCAATCTGATCTGTGGGGAAATCTTGAAGATAAAGTGTATTCCAAGAATCCCAAAATGATTTCTGAGTTACAGACTGCAATTCAAAAACAAATTGAAGCACTGGATATGCTGTCAACGTTAGTCTGCTTTTCGAAATTTTGATATTCACTTGCGACACGCAATTGCCCGTGATTTCTTAATTTTAGAGTACAGATCTTGTTTCTGTAATGTGCATGAAGTGTTTCGTAATCTGTCGTTTGTCATTTCATATTTCTTTTGGGAAGCTCTTAATTAAGGTGACCAGACGTCCCGATTTAGGCGGGACAGTCCCGCTTTTAGGCTTCATGTCCCGGTGTCCCACGCGGCTGCCCATATGTCCCGCTTTTGCTAGGAATGAGATATGACGTCATTTTTTTAAACTCTCTGTCATCAAGCTGTGCGGTGACGGAGAGTTTAGGCGATGGTTTAGGCCTGCCTTCATGGTCATTCGAAAACAAACTTTGCTAGCTTTGCCGATAGGGGCATATTTTAAATTTAGGAAATGTTGCCAACCATATTCTGAAAATTTTAATGAAAAAAAGTTGAAATCGGCCAACAAACACTGCTGATATAGCCAGGTTATTTTTGGTTCTGCCCCTTGAAATATTCCCTGCATGACCACCGTTTCACTTCATTGGCTTTCAGAGGTTGGTAATGCAGGAAATAATTTAAGGGGCAGCACCGAAATCAGCACGGCCATATCTGCTCTGTTTGCTAGCCGATTTCAAATCTGGTTTTGTCAAAATGCTCAGAATATGGTTGGCAACATTTCCTAAATTGAAACTGTACCTCTATCAGCAAAACTAACAAAATTTATTTTAGAATGGCCTTGAAAGCGGTCATAAAGGTCATAGATATCCCCAATGTGTAGACCAACTTTGTTGAATTTTCGTAAGGCACCTAGAATCATCACTGTTAAAGTTATTTCCAAACAGGCAATACTTTTTTTACACCCTGTATATCTCACACGCATGCGTCCCGCCTTGGCTTACAGAAAATCTGGTCACCTTATCTTAATTGTTATTGCCCGATATTGCCCGTTTTACCATCGTAGGGTAAATTTTATAGGAATAACAATAATTGTGTAATTAATGGATTCTCCCTCGATATGCGTTGCTTAAAATCATGATATTAGGGTTAGATTATAGCACTACATTTTTTGATGTGCGTACATGTGCATATTTGTATTCTTTATGGTAAATAAGGTTAACTTGCCACCTAATTTGTACATTCTCCCTCGTCGATATACGTTTTTAATTATCATTGTAGTGTTTTTTCCCCAACGTTTACATGATATTCACTTTGCATTAATACTACAGTGGCGGACATTCGTTTTAGAACGATCACTTTTGTTGCAATTTCGGCAATTAAAAATTTATTTATCAGTTAAATATATTTTTTTATTGATAAAAGAGTACTAAGAAATATTAGGCATAATAGGGGAATCCCCCCAAAAAAATCATGAAAACTGTATTATGACACTTTGGAACTCGGGCCATTCGTTTAAGAACGTGGGTTTAAAATACAATAAAATTGATTAAAACGAAATGCGATCAACCTTATTGATGATATATTGGTAGAGACGGCTTTCAATATTGACAACAAAATTGTGTCTTTCTTCTGAGATCAATGTATTTCAAGCAGCATAAATAACATTGTTGAAATCACTGGCTCCTCTGAACTGTCACCCATTTGAATAAAATTTGTGAACTAAGATGCCCACAGGAGCAGTATAGTAGGGTGACCCGGCGTCGGAAGTGAAGTCATCAGGCCACATAGTGTTTAGTGAATGCTGCGTAATGGGAGAGTTCATATAATTGAAATACGATATTTACATTATAACGGAATAAATACTTATTTTGCAATTGTGTGGAAGTAAAAAACAAACATTCTTTCTGGAGAAGTAGTGGGGTTCTACGCTTGATTCCTGATGCGGAATCCTTATACGGAATCCTGACACCGAATCCTGTAGCGGAATCCTGCATCGGAATCCTGACACCGAATCCTGCAGCGGAATCCTGTATCGGAATCCCTGACTTTGAATCCATGACTTGGAATGTTTTGCTCCTTATTGTTCATTTCATGTAATAAACCTCTGCAATTCAATGGCAACGGAAGCAACTAGTGAAAGAGTTAATGTCACAGACAATAACGGGGAGTGATTGTGATGTTTCCACCGAGGACAGTGATGATTCTGTCTACATTTTGCGCCAAAACACGTGCAACAAAGTGGACAAATGTGTGCAAGTTTCTTCCAGTGACCAGGTTTTGATGGCAATTGAAGTTGCAATATTCATCGCCGATGAAGTCAAGAAAGGAAACATCCCAAACTCTTACAAGTACCATCGTAATACACCACGTACTACAACGGCAAGAATTGTAAGCGATTTAGTGGTAAAACACTCTGACGTTTACACTTCAATGGTCAAGCAACTTGCTCCTGATGTGAGCAACGGCTACAATTCATTCAAAATAATTGCCAACATGGTTTTTGAGGGGGGAAAAGTTACCTGGGGAAGGGTAGTATCTTTGTACGCATTGCTGGGTAGGATCGTTTTGTATTTGAAGGAGAAAAAGACAGAAATTGAATCCATGCAATTCGCAAGATTTGTTGGCAGATACTTAGGTGAAAAAGCTGAATGTTGGATACAGGAAAATGGGGAATGGGTAAAAAAACATTGTTATTGTTGTTTTAAGTGTCAATGTAGTGCTGAAATGTTTGACTGATTTTCACCATCAGCAGATCAGACATTTTGACTGAACTTCGAGAATAAGTGTGACCACTAATGTTTGTAATTTTTCGTTCTTGCAAAACAGAATTCGCTAAATGTAACATATCCAAGTAAATACGAAAGAGAAGAGAAAATATGGAGATGACTACTCCTCATGGGACTCAGATTAGGAGTTGTGACCATGTACATTACTGCGCATTGATGATTCAGTAATACTATTGCATTTCGTATAGCAGTGTATACAGAAATAGTTGAATACTTGAATATAAATTGTTTTCAGTCGCAGAAATTGTGCGTTTTGACTCGAGTGGGCTTATTGTATATAATGATCGACACACAAAACAATATTATAGTCATATTTTTTTAATTGGATGCATGTATCAATGTCATTTCACTACACTAAGAACATTATATACACTACGATATGAAAGGAAACCGGGTATCGAACGTTACAATTTATTAATATCCGAAAGGGAAACATTTATAATTTGGACCAACTACTGCTTTATCATACACGATTTTGTAAGAAGTCTGGGTACTATTAATGTTAGTCAAAGAAGCCCTTACTATATTACGTTGAATTCTACTATCGTCTAAAACTATCCTAGTGATTTCACCTTCCCTCACAAAACCGTGCACGAGATCAAGCACAACCATAAAAAACTCCTCGATAAACATGACTTCTCCACGCTCTGCGATGATCTCATCCGTCATCTTTCCCAAGTTCTCACCAAGGTAGAGGCGTATGGGATCAACGGATCAACGTCCTTAGGTGAGATGTAGATAAACGAGTCAGTGTCCATATAGAGGGCACGTTCACCGAGGATTCGTAGCACTTTGTAAAACTTAAGTCGGGCCAACATAGTGGTAAACGCTGCGATTACAACGTTTGTATGCGATGATCCCGAAATGAAGCCTTTGCTGAGCTTGTACGTAGCGAGAGGCATTCCTTCATTTATGATATTTATATCGGAGACTTTATATTTAGGTGAAGTTATTAATTCGACGAATCTATAGTATGAGAGACGTATTCGGTTTGAGGGAGGTCTTCCCTCATTCCGAAACGCCCCCAAAATGAATTCAAACATAGCTTGGCTAGGGCACGTTTTCCCAGGTTCACTTTGATTTCGTCTTTGTCGAGGTGAACATTTTCTTTCCTGTAAATAGAAGGAAATGCAAGATCAGTATAATGCCCGCATAGTAATAAACAAAATAAGAATACTCGAATGGAAATACAGACTCGAAATAGTCCTGAATGAATTTGTCCTGGTCACTATCTGTCTTCACCCACGAAGGCCATCTGGAGGATTGTTGTTTTATCTTCAAGAACATGTCAACATATTCTCCAAATAGTCCTTGTGGGTATTTAGGTGTCGTACTATACTTGGCTATTTTGTCGTACAGCTAAACATCGTGCACCGATACAATCTATAAAATATTTAAAGATGTAAGAGTTTAACTAACCAAATAGAATGAAACGTACATATTATAAGTAAATGTACAGTGCTTCTTACCTCGTATCCTTTGTCCAATGCGACATCCACCTCGGGTGTGCACCACGTTGCTGTAATTTCACGATCACGAGCTACATGGTGGCACGTGTCCTGCATCTTGTCTTCCGCGCACTTTCGACAAAGAGGAAACATAAGTTTCCCTTGTACGCGGAAGGGAAGGACCGTGTGGAAAAGTCGTCTCGGAGGAAGGATTGTGGCATTGAGGAGGCCAAAGTACTCTCCATTTGCGTAGGTTTTTGGGAAGATGGCCTTTAGTGTCCGACGAGCATCTCCCCAAATTTGTTGATGGTGGGATACAGGGAAACAAAATCGTAATATGAAATTGCTTTCCCCTCCCCCACCTTTGCGTAGAGTCGTGATGCTTGCGTTCTTCCTCCGTAGAACGCATCGCGAGTGTTTATAGGTTCCGGAACCTCGACGTTGTGCACAAAGTCTTGCATTTCGTGATCGCTTTTCATCAGCTTCACGAAATCGCATTCCCACATCCTTACTAACTTGTGATCCAGTGCGACTTGTTGAAGGTATCGTTCCTTGTCTAGGGTCTTTGAGACCAAGTCGGCCATCTTTGTCCCTAGACGCAGGTTGTTTTCTTTAGGACTGTAACACCGCTGACAACCATGATAGTAACAACCGTAGAAATCAAAGATTGTTTTTGTTAAACGGCGCAGTCCATCGACGTAGCCTTTGCCAACTTTTGCTTTGCCCTCCAGAGATGTGGCGTTGACAATGTCCATACCGGACTTGTGACCCAACCACGCCATCCACCAAAGGGCGACGCCACTTTGTTGCCTTCTTCCGGTGTAGCTGACCTGAGGAACGATTCCTAAGGTGTTGGGGTTAAGGATGTGGGTGAGGAACACTTTGTGGCACACAGCCGCGATCGTAGCAGAGGAAAAGGGATCGACTTTTGTAGTCTCGATGAACTCGTTACAAAACTGAAAAATAAAATAAGCATTAATTAGTCATATGAAGACGATCTACAAACCAAAAGAAAGTGTAAGAAATGTACTTACGCATAGGAAGGATTCCTTCAGGATTTGGACATCTGAATTGCAGTATGCAATTAGTTTGTCCTTTAGGTTGAAAGTTTGAGAAGGTCTTTATCGTACTTTGCCTTCTCCTCAAAGTACCATTTTTGGAATTTTGCACGGTTCGCTACCGTCATCGTATCTGCACTGTAGTATTTCTCCTCAGGTAGCAGACCGTTCTAAGTTTTATTTTCGTTTGTGTTAAAAAAAAGTGAGGGAGGTACCCTTTTTTCAATTCGGTAAGACCGAAAGTACCAGGAAGTTTTGAAAGCGGCACCAGCAAAAAGGAATGGAAATCGATGAATCAGATATCGAAATTTTGTACCTGTAACGATAGAATCTTTAATCCTGACTTGATCAGGACTACGTACAAGTTTTTGCGATGCAAGTAGTCGAGGATTAAGAAACTATGGTAGGCATTGGCATAATGTGCGATGAAAACCTTCTCAGGACTTTCCCTAGGCAATCCGCAGTTTTCATCAAAGATCCAACTACAAAAGCCGTCCCGGCTGTGTGCATCGTAAAACACTTTGTAGACATCGTCTTTCCCCTTACAGATGACGAGGTTAGGCGTGTGGATGCCGGTTTCCTGTGTGCATTCGAAGTCGTAATAGAATCAAATAGGTGGCGCTTTCGTGGTTGACTTCCTCACCGTATTATCCTCAGTTTGCATAAAACAGAGGTGATCGGCATCCTAAAAACTTCTTGCATGTTGCGCAGTTTTTCTTGAAGCACATAGGACTAGGTCCCTTGTGCCCCGATTTGTGGCAGTGATTGCAATGCACATTACGTCCACAAACACCGTTGGCTTTATGCGTTTTCATGCATGCCCGTGTCATAGTAGAAGAATCTGTAATACAACAACATATTGAAACATTTACATATTCAAACACCAATACACTAGAATTCTAGTATTGAAACACTAATGTGTTAATGAAAACGTACCAATTGCAATCATCGCAAAGTAACCTTGCTTCGATTTCTTTATGTGCGCCCTCTGTCGATTTGCATGAGTAGCAAGACTCTGTGCACATGTGGCGTCAAAGATCTCTCGTCCCTGCAAGACAATTGTCGCACATATGCGAACATCCAAGGAAGCCCGTCAAATTAACGATTGCGCGCCAAAATGATTGCGCACCGAAACGACTGCGCTCCAAAACGACTCGCGCCAACGTGATGCGCGCCCATTTGAGTGCGCGCTTAAACGATCCAACCAAACCGATGCGCACCGAAACGAGCGGCGCCCAAGTGATCGTGAGCCGTAAATACTTACTAGGCTTAGGATATGAGCAGCGTAAATTTGGATTTGCTAGTGGGAGAGGTGCTCTTGGAATTTGTGCGCCTCTTCTACACCGCACGTTCCTAGAAGTACTCCAGCAGCAGCATGTAACGCCTCCGCGTCGACCTTTTGACGAGGGGGGGGGGGTGACGTGTCATGTAATGTGACACGTGTAAATTGCAGCAGTCCCTCGCTCCAAGGAGGAGGTGACAATAGAGAGATAAAGGTGCACGTAACATGTGCGTGTGGGACGTCATAAGGAGCGAGTGACGTCAGCGTGACGCCGCCCGCTTCGCGTGGAACGTGAGACGCACACGTAGCCAACGTAGCCCGTGTGTGACGTGTCCGTGACGTAACTCGTTCGCCTCTTCACGGAAAAACACAGCGTTTTCAACGTGAATGCAGGCTATTTCACGTTGCCACCTACGTGGTTGATTTTAATTGCGAAAACGATGCTAATTATATAGTTGAATGCATGTTATTGAGTTCGAAACCACTAGAATACTTATCACTATTTATTGAAAACTAGAGAAGTCAGTTGAAACATTTTATTTACGTTTCGGCGAATGCAAGATTTGCTTGCAAGATTTGCTTGCACGATGCGCTGGTCGGGGCGTGGCTTCCCATGATGCTTTGCCAATCGCGTTCTGTGTGCACCGTGGAGCTTTAGCACGGTTCACACAACGTACGCGACGATTGGCGTGGCTTGATATGACGTCAAAAATGACGTCACACACGCACACGTTACGTGCACCTTTATCTCTCTATTATAGGATCACAGAATGTGATGAGCGCGGTAATGACGTCACTGCAGTGACGCCCCGCCCCAAAATCAGGCCACCAGGCCAGATTCGAACGTAGTGACGTTTTGTCCTAATTGTGATGCGTTTGACGTCACAGTCAGGACGAAACCGAACGTTCGAACTGACAGATTAATGCGAACCAGCGTGGGAAACAGAGGTGAAGCCACTTCACTCCGCAACCGAGGGTAACCTGACCGCGCGTCAGCCTCACCTAAGAGCACAAAGACCGTGCAGAAGTAACAGGGGTGCAAAGCGATTCCGAGGGACTCCGAAAGAGGTAATATTGCGACAAATAAAACCTTTCCGAGTGTTGAGCGAGTTAGGGTGATTTCATCGAATAAGAGTTCCGGAACTAATATTCCGGAACTCCCAGCGAAGGGTAATCGACTAACGGTTTGTGCGGTGAGCCAAGAAGGTCGAAGGCTTTGAACCAGTCGACTAAGGTAAGAATATGTCACACTTGGGGGCCCGCCTGGGATCCAACAGATTTTTCAGCTTTTCGGGAAAAGTTGAGAAGGGCCAGTTGGATCGAACATCGGCATGGAAACTTCCACTAAGAGCCTAATGTTCTATCCGTCGAAGGTGTGGTTAGCGCTTGGAAATACCTGGACAGCAACTCTTGTAGAGCTGAAAGCTTGTAGCAAGTGGTTGTAAGGGTTACAGGGTAAATCCGAAGACAAGTGTCAGCTTCGTAATTTTGCCTTGTTTTTTATTCCGGAATTCGTGGAGCGTAAACACAAATGCCCAGAGGAAGGCCAAGAAGTGGAATGCAGGAAAACGTTCCAGAACGGGCCGCGGGGTCCACCGACGACTCTGCACGGGCTGAGGTTCCAGCACAAGCTATGGAAACTGTGGAACAACAAGGAATGCGCCGATCCCGTAGAGGAGCTGCTTTAGAGGCCGGGAAAGTGGAGATTTCATCAATCCATTCCCTCACGACAGCGAGGCGACCAGGTAGGTCACCTTCTTTTAATACGATGCGATATCGAGTATCTGCTAGTGCTCGAACGAGCGCGCGGGCTTCGGAAGCCGAGAGCGCGCGTAATTTGGAAGAGGTGCGACCAGTGGTTGTCGCAAACGAGACCGAAGCACCTGTAGTGGAGGACCTGTCGCCGGTAATTTCCGGGGGTCCAGGCTCCTTACAGGGTGTTTCAAGAACGAGACAGCTTGTACCCAGTGCAAGTAGTTCGGTGATCTCGATGATACCAAATGCGCCGAGTTTTGGCCGTGGGGCCGATAGACGGTGTGTGCGACCGGTTGCGCCAGATGATAGCAGTTTTAACATCTATAACTTTTTTCGAGACATGGCCACCGAACAACAGGCCATCCGCAGGCTGATGGCCCATGGCTTGTATGCTCGGGATAGGAACGATCCTGACCGTGGGTCTGTAGCAATGCCGAGGGCGGGATCTCGCGTAAGTGTTGATAGTCGCCACTCGGTGAGCGAAGGACGCACGGAACCGAGTCGCGAGTCGAGGGCGCAGTCACGTTCAGTCTCAAGGCCACCGACCGAGACTGGTTCAGCCTCAAGGCCGCCGACAAAAGACGTGTCACCGGACATATCGGAGGCGTCAGCTATCCGATTTGCGTGACGTTAAAGCGCAGCTTCGGTGATGTCACCCGAAATAGGATTCGCGCCGGAAGGGAGTATAGATAAGGTGCGTATAACTCCCGGTATGATATTATCAAAATTTGATCGTGGCAGAGGGACATTCGCCGCTGATTTCATGAATGATCTCAAGGAATACGGTATGACTGCAGGTTATACCGAGCGAGTTTGTAATGCGTGTTGTCCCGAGAAGTTTGATTGGTTTGGCGAAGGTATGGTGGGATTTCCACAGTGGTTTTAAGACATGGAATACATTCAAAAAGATTTTCATGGATTTCTACATTCCACCTGATTTTTATAGCCGCTTGCATCGTGATTTGGACTTACGACGTTAAGACGTGGATCTGTAAGGATGAAATAGATCAACAGAAGGTTGATAGGGTGTTGAAATTGATTCACCCTAGGTATGTACCACTTTTGGGAAACCAAAAGTTTAGAAATTTGAATGTTATTGGCTGCGGCACTAGCCATAGAAAATAAAAGGAGGACAATTCAGGACTATGACAGGCCTCCACCGAGCCACGAGCTACTACTTCAGGTTTGTGGTTGGGGTTCGGCTAACCCCAGGAAGGATAAGTTTAGGTCAGTCCTGAACCAACAATTTGTCCCAGCGCGAGCTGCAGTCCAGCGAGCTGCAAAACAAAATTTAGGTGCGGTACCCAAGAAACAGAAATAGGCGCCGAAGACGTCGAACCAGACAAAGACAACAGCCCAGCAGGTGGTGCTAACGGGTGCGAATGCAGAGCCGTTAGGGACAGATGGGCAGAAGCAGGGGCAGGCGGGTGATGCCAAAGCGCAGGTACCCAGACCTACGCACTGTTTCAATTGTCGGCAGGAGGGACATTTCGCAAGAAATTGTCCCGTCCCAAAAAACAAGTGAAGGTCGTCTCGAAGGTGGCGAGTGGCGATCTCGGATGCAGCCACCCACCCGACAACCAAGGTAGTGTAAGTCGTAATAGAGGGTTGTTCGGAAAGCTTTCAAGTGACAACTTTTTAGTGATGAGTGTTCATCTTGGTAAGGCGAGAATACCGCTATTGGGGTTGATCGACTCGGGATCTTCAGGTTGTTTGATGGACGAGGGTCAATTCAAATTGATACCTGAAGATACCCTTGATGAGTCAATGCCAATAATGATTGAGCAGGTGTCTGCAACATCGAAGGCTATTGGAGTGACGCAGTTGAGTTTAAGGTGGCTAGGAAGATTTAAATCGCAGTACTTCGTTGTGACGATGTTGGCTCAAGAGAAAGTGATCTTGGGAAGAGACTTCTTCAAGCGAGCAGAGATTATACTGGATTTGCCTCGTAGTAGATGGACGTCAGCTCAAGTGGGAACTGAGTCCATACCGTTTGGTCCTTGCCCCGTCAAATTAGCCAAGATTTCAGACACTGAAGACGCAGTTTTCCAGTCGCGGGAAACTCAGATTGAGAACTCGCAGTGTCTGCTATCTCATAGGCAGAAGTTTGTTGACCTCTACCATGAGTTTAGGGAGATATTTAAGTTCACTCCAGGTGGCGCTGTTGGAGTGCGACATGTGATCGACACTGGAGATCATTAACCGTTCAAGGAGTATTGTAGGCCTATGAATTCGGCGAAGAGGGAGTTGCTCGGCAAGCACCTAGATGAATTCATAGTGGAGGGAATAGTGGAAAGGTGGAACTTTCCGACTGTGTATCGATTTAGGAGGTTGAATGCCCTAACCAAGGCTGATTCATATCCTATGCCTGACGCGGAGGACATATTCTCGAGGTTGGGAACCTCGGACTGTTTCTCCGTCATACGACCTTGGTAAGGGTTTTCTCCAGGTCACGTTGGATGAGAAAGATAGGGAGAGAACAGCATTCATCAAACACCGCGGGTTAAGGCAGTTTAAGGTCATGCCATTCGGTTTGCGCAATGCACCGGCAACTTTCCAGAGGATGATGGATGAAGCGTTGGGGGACATTGCACGTGAGTTTGTTGACCCTTTCTTTGATGATACGGTGGTGTAATCTAAAGGAATTGAGCTGCATTACCTTTATACGAGGACTTTCTTTGAAGCGTTGGCACGCGCAGGCCTATCGATTCAACCGAAGAAGCTTCAGATCTGTGCAGCAGAATATAAGCTTCTGGGCCATGTTTTGAAAGCGGGGGTCGTTAAACCTGACCCTAGTAAAGTTGAGAGTGTTGCAAATTACCCGATTCCGAAAAGTCCAAAGTAAATTCAGTTATTTTTTGGGAATCGCAGGGTATTATAGGAAATTCGTTCGCAACTTTTCGACTTTAGCCAAGCCGATTTCATAATTGATGAGAAAGGATGCTCAGTGGAATTGGGGGGAGGAGCAAGAGTCAGATTTTCAGGCCCTGAAAAGAGAACTGACTGGCAACGTCAAACTTGCTCTTCCGGACCTCGACCGTGAGTTTATTATTCACACAGATGCTTCTTGAGTTGGTGTGGGGGCTGCGTTGTTGCAGTTAGACAGTAAAGGCCAGGAACTCCCGATTGCTTATGAGAGTCGTGGATTGACCAAGGCCAAGGCAAACTACTCGGTGTGCCATCTCGAGTGAATAGCCGTAATCTAGGCGATAAAGAAATTTCGCCAGTATATCGAGTATTGTCACTTTACCCTGGTGATGGATCACCTAGCTTTGCAGTTGGCTACGGGATTTCAAGGAGCCAGCTGGTCGTTTAGCCCGATGGTCTTTGCAGTTACAAGACCTGGATTTTACGGTTGTGTATAGGCCGGGGAAAACGAATAAGATAGCTGATGCGCTCTCAAGAAATCCCGTGGGGGCGACGTTGGGTGCCGATCAATGTCTCATGAAAGCAATGGCCGTGGAGGTAGCACCATTTGACCTGTACCCTACAAGGAGCGAATGGTTTAAGGCACAGCAGGAAGATGAATTTCTGTGACAGCTGTACCTCCGCGTAACAGTATTGCGAGCGGTCGACGGGTTACAGGCGACCCCCGAGGTGCTGGACCTAGCTAAAGATTGTATCGTAGACCACGGCGTCTTAAAGATATATCGGTCACTTAGAAGAGCAACTGGTGAGGAAGTGTTAGAGAGAGGGTTATGGAAGACGATGGTGCCCGGGGCCCTTTGTTTCCAAATAATTAGACAGTACCATGACCCACCGCAGGCCGGGTACTTTGGAAGTGCCAAGACGGTACGGCGGATTGAAGAGCTCTACTACTGGAAAGGGTTGAGGAAAGATGTGTTGTCCTATTGCCGAGGGTGCCAGGGTTGTCAAATGGCAAAAGCCGCCTGTACGCTACGTTAGGATTATTAGGCCACACTGATCCTGTCGAACCTTGGTATATGCTGGGGATGGACCTAATGGGTCCCCTCCCAAGAGGTCCATCCGGTAACCAGTATTTGCTAGTTGTAGTGGACTATTTCCCTAAGTGGGTGAATTTGTTTCCTCTCCGCGTGGCGAAAGCTAAACCGATTGCCGACTGCTTGGACCGCCTTTTTACTGAGAAGGGGTATCCTAAGTGTGTCCTGTCCGATCAGGGTACTCAGTTCACTTCTGAGGTGTTTGCGGAAATGTGCCAGGCTGCGGGAGTCAAGCATGAGATGACTACTGCGTGGCACCCGCAAACCAACCTCACATAGAGAGTCAACAGAGTCCTGAAAACGATGTTAAGGACATACGCAGTGGAGCACCAAAATTGGGATGCTCATTTACGGCAATTGCAGTTCGCCATCAATACAACACAGAGTGAGACCACTGGGTTGGCTCCCTGTCAAGTATTGTATGGGCGAATGCTACGGTTCCCGTGGGAGATGGACCCTGAGAAGATAGAGGAGGGTGTTACACCGGTAACTGATGGAGAGGTAAGACAGTTCGCACATAGGTTGCAGGATCGCCTCGCGGCTGTCCGTGATTTTGTGAAAGGAAATGTGGACAAGGCCGCAGCCAAGCAGAAGAAGTATTACGACAGGGGTCGGCGACTTCCGAATTTCCGGATAGGAGATTTAGTATGGAAGGCCAACCATGTGCTCTCGGATGCAGACCGCATGGTTTCCGCGAAGCTTGCCGCTAGGAGGGAGGGTCCCTACGAGATAGTGGACATCCTGTCTGGGAACGTGGTCAAGCTGAAACAAGTTCGTGCTGGTAAAAAGTCCGGCAAGATCAGCACCGTAAATGTTGTTCAGCTAACTCCATTTGTAGAGCCTGTCATACCGGGATTGGTAATACCTCCACCAGATAAGTTAGCTCGTGGAAGACCCAGAGCTAATAAGTACAATTTACGCGAAAGGAATTAATTCAGTACTGAATTCCGATTAGGTAAATTTATTGCTTTTATTCGTGCCAAAAACTAGGGCCGGGTTTCTATTTAAGAGCGAATTTGTTGCGATGTTGTGCAATAGCGTAGGGGGCAATAGAAGTTGCAAGTTGAGAAAAGCGATGGAGCATAACCTAGGAATGGTTGTTGCGTGTTTGTCGCCCTTGTATTGCACGTTTCCCGAAATAGCGTTTGAAATAGTAACGTTTAATGTCAATGCAGTTGCGCTTGGAAACCTGGTAGTACGTTGACTCCATAAGAAGTGAGAGTTTCGCGGGAACTTATAATGATAAGTTTTGATTCATTTAAGTTTGGCGGTTTGGACGATTAAAAGGCAATTACGTGATTGGTTTGCGCGAAAAACGCTGATTTGTGGCGAGGCCAGCAATAGTAGCCAAATTAGCGATGCATAATTGGTCCCTAGGTCTAATGATGTCAGCGATCGTTTTGATTGGCAGATTAATTGCGATCCGTCACTTGCGATCAAGTGTCACCGAGAGCAAGTAGTGTGGGCAGCGTGCATCGAAGCTTGAGAGTTTTATTAAGTTAAAACTGTGTTTAGCGGAGTTTGTTAGGCAGCAGAAACGATTAATTTCGTTTGAAGGTGGTAAGGATAGCCGGTGTCTTCCTAATTTAAATCGAAATAAAAGTTTTGCCTGTTTTCGCCGAGTGGCGAAACATCGTTGTTTTCTTCGTGAAGACGAACCATCCGTCGCCCACCCTTTCCCAATTTGTTGGAAATTTGTCTACTAAACGTAAGTGAAACGTTTTTTGAACGCTATTGGTAGCCTAACACCGAAAATCAAGACGCGAAATGGCAAAATTGTATGCGATCGTAAGCCTAATACGTGGCCACGGTCGAAAAATTCGTTTAAAGTGGTTAATTCTTGGGTTAGGAAGTTAAATTTAGCTTGAAAACGTGTGCAATAATGTTTTCAATGATAGGGATGGAACAAATTGGATGGATAGCTCGTGTTTTTCCGTATTTTTAGCGAAATTTGAGGAGACGCTAGGCTAGGCCTAACGCGTTGTTTTAATTGGTGCAAGCTTGCTCGATGGCGCGATCGGTTAATCGCGACCGGAAATAGATTTGATTTGGTTGTCGAAGCTTAAAGCAAGCGCGGTGTAATGCCGGGTAAGTCAATTTCGATAAACTTTGAAAATTTATTGAAGATGATCGGGTTAACAAAGAAGATTGCATGCTTGCTAATTTTAATGGTTCGGGGACACAGAATGGTCGCAAGTGTAGTCGGTTATTACAAATGGTCGGTTTTGAGGAAATTTTTGAAAAATTAGAAACCGGTCAAGTAATTTAAGGGTGAAAATTGGGGGAGCAAATTTTCATCGACGGAAAACCAGTTGAACGTCGCGGGCTCGTTTCGTGTGCATGTGCATGCGCGGAAATAGACCGTATCCAGTTTTGACTGCGCGGGAAGTTCAAAAGATCACTTTTAGGAGGATGTGAATTCCTTTAATTGTTTACTCATGTAACAATAATTTCGCAGGTCAAGATGGACAATAGGGACGATTCTAATTTCGATACCGCTTCCGAGGGCGAGGCCCCGGTAGTAACGATGAGCATGGACCAACCCGAAGCAGTGGAGCGAGGCCCATACACCGGCCAAGTGATGCCGGAGGTTCATTTTCTTGAGGTAAAGCCTAGTTTTAGGCGTTTGGCAATTTGTGCCACCGGTAATGGTGCTATGTGGGCAGGTGAAGGTCGATATATGGAGGGGTCAGAGCCACGGGTGGAATCTTATCGGCCTGGTCGATATGAAGATTTTTACCGGCCAAATCATTTTGGGGAGTATGTCTCCGCTGACCCCGACCTTCCACCCAATTGGGGGCGCTTTCCCTTGGTTGACCTGACGAGGCCCACACCAGTAGTGCGGCGCCATAGGCCGATGGCAGAGTTTGTACCGCCAGAGGCCAAAAGTTTGACTGAGAAAAGCAGAGTGCTGATAAGTAACTTATTGCAGCCTCCCCCACCCCCGAGTCAGCAAGAAGCAGACAGATCCCCGCAGGATGACAGTCAACGTTAGAGCCGAGAGGTGGAGGAAAGCGAGAGGCAGGTCCGGGTGCCCAGCATCGTCGAGGAAGAGTGCCAGCGGTGCCTCTGTGGGGCGGCCAAGATGGGCCGTGGATGGTTATGCAAGTGGCATTTGAGGCTCTGAGGGCCGTGGACGAAGGGGGGGCCGAAAGGTAAGCCGGCGGGGCTAGCTGGGACCGGGACTGCCAAATCCCAGACCCCGAGGACAGACCGACCAAGACCTGCGGAGAGGAGTTTTGGAGAAAGACCCAAGGATGTTCCAAAGTTGAGAGCCCAACAAAAGCCACCGTCGAAGGAGGAGCTTTGCCAGAAAAAGGAGTGGGCTCGGAAGCAGCTGTCGCCCGACAGTAGTGAGAGTTGTCGGGCCGTGCGGCTGCGAACGGGAGACGATGAGGAGATCTGTTCCGGCCTTTACATCGAGGACCGGATACAGTTTAACCGACCCGAGCCATTCCGATTCCGACGCGGAGGCCAATCCCCACAGTCGACTCGGCAGCAGCATCAGGTAAGCCCTAATATTGTTTCTTTGCAGGAAGACCTAGAACTGCCAGCTTTACCACCTCGGCAGGCGACCCCGCCGACGTGGAGTCCGCCGCAGCGTCAGGATCTGGAGAGACCGCCTCTGAGACCGGTGTCTCCGCCAGGAGCTACGTCGCGGACCCCACCGATCCCGGCACCACGGACCAGAGGATTCGTGGTTATTCCATCATCGGTGACCGGAGACGCCTTCATCGACGTCATGAGGAATTTTTGGCGTTCTGCCAATGACAACCCCCAGCTCCTGGCGGCTGCCAACGAGATCAGCGTAGGCACCGGTAGGAAGGATGCGAGGTATGTCGGGTAGAGAAGCGGTTGCAGAGCGCTCGGAGGAACCTTTGGGGAGAGCGGCGGTGTCGCGCCCCATGGTCTTCACCAACATCGCCCGCCACCATAGGACAAGGGAACGAGGGCGACGAAGACCTGAGGCAGCACCAGGGCGACCCACCCAGGTGAACGTCACCGACGAGTGGCGCAGGGAACTGTTCTACTCCTCTGCCCGAGCCGATGAAGAGCGTGTGCTCCCATCTGGAGGAGGGCAGAGTATGGTGACAAGTAATTGGGTGTGACTCTAGGGAACAGGAGAGACCAAGGCAAGAGGAAGGCATTCGACGATGGGCCCAGCCATTCCGGATGGCCTCCCAAAGGCCCAACGAGGAGAAGGGGTAAGAGGTTGTGTGGGGGGAGCAGCCCCAAGTGGTTGCCCCTCCCCTGGAGTTCAGAAAAGGAGTGGCTGCATATTTCCTTACGCGACCCCCTCTTGGACCTAAGATGAGCAAGGGCTCTTTTGGTCTAGTGGTTCAAGAGGAGGGAGTCCAGACAGAGACTCCCCAGCGGAACGTAGGGACGATGGTGTACCCAAGGGAGTTGGCAGACCCGGCCCGATCCAAGGACCGGTTGGATCAGCGGGCACGGGAAGAGAGGCGCATAACTGACTCTTTTCCCCCGCTGCTCACGGAGTTTACGGTGGAGGAGCTGGTACCCCGGCCGACAGGTGGGTTATGGCTCATGGTGAGAGAAGTTAAGGGGGCTGTTAATCGCGGCTATGAGGTTGGCCCTGGGCGGTCGTGCTCTACAACCAGAGCACACCGCGGAGGTGCGCAGAGAGTTTCTCCGGGCGTTAGAAGACTCGACGATGGAGGAGCGCGCACCTCTCCAAAGAAGGGAGGATGATGATGCGTCAGGGGCCCAGAGAAGAGACCTGGACAGTGAAGAAGACGTCATCATGTGGAGTGACGAGGACGACGTCAGGCCCCCATGCAGAAAGTAAGACAGTAGGGGGTACCAGCGGAGAAAAGTGGCCTGGGGCCTGTTTCCCTAAACACCTATTGTGACAAGCCCGATCGTGACTAACTTAAAATCTTCCGACTGTGAGACCCAAACGTGACTCAACACTCGATTGTGACAAGGTCCTGTAGGATATCCTAACCCCATTCTTCAACCTGCAGGGCTACCTTCCTTCTCCTACTATCCCCACCCTGTCTGAAGCCAATCCATACCCCCAGGATGAGAGGTTAGGCAAGTAAAAGCTCTGATTTAGGGGTACAGCGGGACAGGACAGGGTGACGTCTTCTATTTCATCCTCCTTCTATGCTACCGGTTCTCCTAGTGTCGGTTCCATATAGCGGATATAATGTAAGGTGTTAACATTCGGGGAGGGTTAACTTTGCACCCTTAGACACAGCTTGTGTCCTCCGCAGGGAAATGGGTGGCTGCGGGGCAAGACTCCTTTTCCTGGGTGTATCCCCACCCAACCGCGTTATTCGTCAAAATTTTTATAAGTAGCAAATTTAGCGTAAAGTAAATTGACCAGGGAAATTTATTTTATGGATTTAGTTTAATTCTGTTTGGTGTGAATGTGTAGGACTAGTTTGTTCGGGTATAATTTAATTGTGTGAATGAGAAATTGAATTTTTATTAACAGGGGGGATGGGGGTTATGTTTATTTTGTTGTTTTTGTGTTGAGTTTGATTAGATTTCAGTAGCCTGGAATGAATCTGGTAGACGGTGTCTTGATGACATAGGGCTGGGTGAACTGGAACTAGGAATAGGATGCTGAGTGTGTGTGAGCTGGCCGTTCTCCATCTCCGTGGACTACGCTAGACGGGTCACGGGATGTGCTGGGTCCAGCTGTGACTGTGCAGCTCCTGAGTGTTCCAGTACCCACCTGAGATCTACAAGGTGAGACCGGAAAGTTCGGTGAATGGTCTGATAGTACGAATTTCAAGGAACCTAGAAACATTTCGATACACACGAATTGAATGTTGATATCTAAGCTAAGAAATGTGTGATGTGCACAGGCATTGTGTGACGTTTCCTTATGACGTCACAGTTACTAAAGTGCTGCATGAAAACTAGTCGT
>WWPM01024179.1:0-12832 GCA_023279145.1 Glomeris maerens | reverse complement strand
AAGATACCCTGAAAAGTATACATAAGAACAATCACGAAAAAATAAAACCTCAACTGATTGGATTTTTTGTTAATATTGTCTAGATATTTTAAAGTTAAGCTCATGAATTTTGAGGGGATGATGTCACTCCCTTCTTTTATGATGCCTTGCTGTAAAGGAGCGGGACAAAATGCTGGCAGGGTAACCCACAATTCTTATCTTGAATTTTCTCAGGTGCAGTTGAAAAGGGCTAAAGGGATGGTCGGTCTTTACTACTTAGCTTATTTGTCATCCCTCTGCCCGGCCTGTGACCTCATGTTAAAAGTATAATAAAATGGGAAGATGTAAACTGCAGATAACATCTTAAATAATAATTTCTTTCTAAAAATTTCCAGTGAGCTGTAGTTTTATTTTTTATAATTGTTCTTCAGGGTAATTTTGTTAGAGCTCTTGTATTTGGGAATCTGAACAATATAACACACGAGATAACACATGAGCAGTTTGAACTATGAGGACATTTTTCCTATTGTTAATTTGAATCATATTTTCTAGCGGAAGCGTTGCTGTGTTATACGTGTACGGCGATGGGTTCAGGAACACCATGTGAGACTGATCCGGACACTATAGGCGATGGCCAACGAGAATGCGATAAAAAATTTTGCACACTTCGACGAGTAGAAGATATAAACACAAGTAAGGGAATTGCCCATTAAAATTTCATTATATAAAGAAGAGGCTAATGAAAATATGGCACTTTATAGTGGAGTTATTCAATAAATGTATTTGAAATAAAATGTATCGTGTGTGTGAGGAATGACAAATTTGCAGATCTCAGTTAAACCCTTCTCACAAATATACTTTATTGGGTGATTAGTTTCGGCCTATTAGGCCATCATCAGGTTCCCTAAGTGTATGTCGTCCGACGAATCGGTGGACGGCCAATCAAGCCATCACACACCTGCCCCCCCCCCCCCCCTTAATGTTCCTCTCAACACCATTTGTAGGTCAGCCGCCCAAAGGACACAATTAAGAAAAAGGACATTCCCGCTACCACCTATCGAGGCCTTCACCCGCCGCTGGGGCCGCCCCCCCGTCGCCGAGTGATCCGTTCGTTGCTGCCCATTGGGGCCATTAGTCGCCGTCCGTCCCCACCCTTCGGAGCCGTCCGCCACAGGTCAAGTCACCCCACCCTTCGTCGTAACCATGAGTTCTCCGAGCCGCCCGTCATGGGATTTTGTCAGTCACGTAGTGCGTCCCGCCCACCCAATACCTCGCATGTATACCTGTGCATGAGAATTATAATTAAAGTAATTAGAGAGCGCATCCTAGTATCCCCTTGGTTGTACGACATGTGCAAGACAAAACCTATTACACACTGCCGCACTTATTACTTTGTGTTGACACTATTTACGGCTGGTTAATTATTTTGCTTTTGTTATTTGCTGTGTGGTGAGTCACTGCAATTTAGCTCTGCGGCAATTAGACCTGGGTGGACCAGTTGAGAACTTGTTGCCTAACCAGAGTTCGAGTGGGGTCTTTTGTTATCATGTAAATTTCTGTTGTTTAAATAAGTGACCCCCTGTTTTGGGTTCGCTATAAATTGTGACCAAGCTGTGTTCACGAGAGTTGCTTGTTGTTTGTGTTCCTGTTCACATCTCCCAGTCATGTAGGGTTAAACCCAAGTTCCTGCCCAAGAGTCTGCAGTCCTGTTTCTGGTGGGCCATTCCATAACCTTTTCAAGTCTCAACACTCCAGTGAACTCTTGGTGTTCTTCAATCAAACGTCCTCTGGACCTTGTCAGTTTCTGACCCTGTTGGGCAGACTCCATCAGTTGTTGTTCTACTGGAGACATCGGTGAAGTGTTGCTGGACAAGCTTTTACCATTTCAACTCTTGAGGATCAACTCTTCACCTTCTGACGCGGTTACTGGGTGGCGCATTAGTGCGGGACAGCCAGCACTCAACTCACCTCAGGACGAGCTGGACTCAACCCGGAACTGGCTGGACTCGACATTGAATGGACCCGCATGGCAACTTGGTGACTCTTTTGTGTTTTGTGCATTGGTCACAGTGATTGTTATTGTTATTGTGAATTGTTCAAATTGGATCTTGTTTAGTTGGTCATGGTGGTCAAAATTAAACCTCGTTTTTGGTCACCTACATGTGCCTCTATGTTCTCTGGCCCCAGGGCTAATGCTCCGGCTGACGCGAGTGCTACAACTTAAAAAAAAAAAAACTTGCACAAATTCACAGAAAAACATCCTAAAAAGTTAATTACAATTCCGAAACATCCAGCTGGCAAAGCATTGTCCACATTGAATTCAATAAAATGTAGTACATCGATAAAAAAACCGTTCATAAAAATTAATTAAAAAAATACACTAAAAAACGAATTAAACTCCAAAATCTTCGAAGGCACACCGATTCTCCCTCTAATACTCACAGTGTGTTCATGAAACTGTGGAATTTAACCTGCGAAATTTCTAGAATTTAAGATGAAGCTTGATATGTTTGCCTTCAAGGTTTGGAATTCTAATCGTTTTTTATTGTAAGATTTTTTAACACTTTGTCGGGTGCGCTTATTATCTGCCTGAGTTTGGGCGCAATGTGCCTGGCAGGCACTGATTTGAAAATGGTGGTTCTTAGCAACCTACAACTTAATAAATTTAAATACACTGTACTGAGCCTTATAGGGATGTATACTAATGAAATATGACATTTTATGCAACAAATACGTTTAGTGACTTAAAAATAAGAAGTAATATTATATTTCTGCATCGGGTACACATTTTGACTTGAGTTCAGGTGCAGTGCGCTGAGAAGCACATTATTCGAAAAATGTCCATAAAATCTGTTCTAAGGAACTTAGAGAAAAGAAAACGGAAATTCTTCACCCTGGAAGCAATGTATTTAAAGAAACTATACATTCATGAAATGAGAACATTACGCTATTTTAGAGGAATTAATGATCTTCGAACCACAACGGCTTCAGGCGCAGTGAGCCTGATAGATCAAAAGGCTCTTTTGCGTCTCTCCAAGGAAGTGGTGGAAAAACTGACCATGTAGGTTCGGTTCCCCTCTAAATGTTGGGAAGGTACTGAGTAGGAGGGGGTTCTGATGCTGGGAGGGGGAAGAGGGGAAAAGAAAAATGTATTGCTGTGCCTGTCAGATCAGGTGCGCCCGACGGAGGGTTCATTAATTTTTTATGAACTCTTTTTTATCGATCAACTATTTTGTTAAATTTAGGTGGACTATGCCTTGTCAGCTGGATGTTTCGGAATTGCAAATAACTTTTTAGAATGTTTTTATGTGATTTTGTGTAAATTTTTCCTAGTAATTTTAATACTGTAGGTGCGGTAGTGTGTAATAGGTTTTGTCTTGTACACTTATGTTAGGGAACCTGATGATGGGGCCGAAACTAGTCATCCAATAATACAGTACTGTATTTGTGAGAAGGGTTTAACTGAGATCTACAAATATTACAGTAAGGGTATGAAAGTTGCATTTTGGCATCATTTCCATCTTTACTCTACCCACGCAAGTTGTGATTACGCAAAATTTACAACATCATCAATGTCGTGGATTGTGAAGATTTAAAGTTAAATAAAATGGTGGCCTCTAACAATAGCCTTTCAAACAAATTTGTGTAAAATATTCATTCAACCCAGTCTTCAATATTACAGGCGTTTTACGCACTGCCTCACAAGGGATTGTCTAACCCAAAACTGTATTTCAGTGGTTGTGACCAGCTTCTACAGAGGATGCGAGGATAAGCCTCTGTACATGGATGCAGTCATTGAAGACGAAATCAGCAGAACTTATTTTCGAGCCTGCAATACTCCATTATGCAACGATGGCAGTGGTCGCGACTCAGGCATTTACTATCCCAGTGGTGGCGATTTACCACCTGGCGTTGTTAAACCACCATTGAACATGGCTGTGTTTCATGCTAGTGCAGCCCAATATTCGATATCGCATTTTATGATAGTTACATTTGTGTTAATGACAATTTGTATAAATTACTTGCGATGATTGCGTAGTCGGACAATTCAATGATACATTATTGCGTGTGCACTGATAACATAACAATAAAAGCAAATACAAACGTTCTAATTTATCATCCTGCACAATTAGTCGATGATCATCTAAATAAATTTCTAGAAATTGTGACGAAAAGTATAGTGATATACTGTACATATAAGGCCCCATAGAATTAATTAATAGATTCCCGCCCCCGCGCGCACCGGTTTTTTTCAAGCAAAAAAAATTATTCATTAAAATACGACTGAAAAAGCAACAACTCTACCCCGTGTCCGCATCAACACACAAAAACGCAGTCAGATTGTTTTATAGGCAAAACTATTGGAGATTTCGTGATGATGATCAGTGCTAGGGTTTCATGCTGAGGTTTCAGCGCCACTTCGCGTTCAAATTAATTGCAATTTAGAATAAAAAATAAAAATGAAAACCGCACGCGCGCATGAATTTTTGTCGATTTCCGGACGGGAATCTAATTAATTTATTATATGGGGCCTAATGTGACAGCAGTAATTTCACAAGGTGCTTGATATTTTCTATCATCAATGAATACGGGGGAGAATACATACAGAAATGCAATCTTAAATTCTGTAATTATGAACAATTATCCTCAAATTTAATTTTTTAAATGACAAAGTGGAATGAAACAATTGTTGCGAAATAGGAAATTGCCGATCTAAAATTTAAAATTCATTTGGAAGAGGTCTCAGAAGATTATACCACCTATATTAACTTAGTCAGCTAAAAATTCATATAAATTTAAAGAATAGTAATTATATATGTATATAGATATCAATCAAATTCCAAGTAAATTTCAGCACAATGCAACGTCAATTTTCCCTTGTAGAATTCAGCGTTTAAAATTGGAGTAGTCGATTATCCATACTGTTGTTTTGGTCGTTCAGATTTCCTTAAAAATACATAGTGCATGGTGGTGAAATGTGATTTCTGACTGTGAAGACGACTTTGTAACTTTGTCCAATAAAGAACAAGTGTTTATAATATTGTGTAATCGAGTAGTGCAAGCTTCTAATCTTAAAAAGTAAAACTGGCCAGAATGGACGCAGCAAACATTACAAACAACTTTGATGACCACCTTATGCCATATAACTTATTGAGTTTATACACACACAAGGAGATGTATACAATGCGGGCAAAAAACTTCATTATGTACTCCTCACAGTGTAATACAGTGGCGGACATTCGTTTAAGAACGATCACTTTTGTTGCAATTTCAGAAATTAAAAATGTATTTAACAGTTAAAACTATTTTATATTCATAAAAGAGTACTAAGAAATGTTTCTGACCAAATATAATAGGCAAAATAGGGGAATCCCCCGAAAAAAATCATGAAAACTGTATTATGACACTTTGGAACTCGGACATTCGTTTAAGAACGCGGGTTTAAAATACAATAACATTGATTAAAACGAAGTGCGATCACCCTTATTGATGATATATTGGTAGATACGGCTTTCAATATTGTCAACAAAATGGTGTATTTCTTCTGTGATCAATGTATATCAAGCAGCATAAATAACATTGTTGAAATCATTGGCTCCTCTGAACTGCCACCCATTTAAATAAAATCTGTGAACTAAGACACTCCACAGGTCAGCACTTATTGATGAGCAATCCAAAGCATGCACTTTCTGTCTATCTAACCAACTTTTTGTCAGAGCAGAACGATGTATGGAGGAATTGTCCTGATAAAAAGTTCAGTTCTCAGGCCAAATTATTAGTCCAAATGGAATTAATTTGTGTGGTTCTTGGGAGAGTTACGACGGTCACAAATAAAAACAATTTCAGTTTGTTCATTGAAACTAAATCCTGCGCAAACCATTACCAAATCTTTACATTGGAAATGCTCTGAGAACATGTGGAACATTGCACAAATCGCTCCAATGAAGTTCGGTAATGGTTTCTGCGGTATTTAGTTGCAATGGACAGACTGAAACTGAAATCGTGATTATTAGTGGCTGTCTCAACTCTCTCCAGTACCAGTTACGAGGGCAGAACGAAAAGTAATGCCTGTTTGCCTGCAACTTTTTTAGTTTTTGACAGATTTAAATTTTTTTCACGGAATGAAAGATCCATATGTCTAGCACACGGGGCCATATTCACTTTTCGACATAGTCCCATTTTTTTCCCACGCACACGCGCCACAGATTAGCAAGTTTGACCATACACCAGATCGGTCGTCCGAATCAGGGGCAAATTTGCTCCAAATGCGATACTTTATTTATGTTCGCGGGAACTATAGTAAAATTCACCCATGGTTGATAATATGGGACCCTATGGGATGCCCATATTTGGTAAGGCAAAAATAAAACGCTTCAGTTAACGGATTTCATAAATGAGTGAATCGGCAGGAAAAGTAGTGCCAATGCGTATAATGCAATGCATTTTCTTTGAAAAAATGTAGTACCATCGCAGCGTAAAGGTAAAATGGTCAGGTTGTATCCCTTTGCTTCTCCTTATATGGGCATCCCATAGGGATCCCATATTATCAACCATGGGTGAATTTTACTATAGAGGATTACTTCTGCCAGAAGGGGATAAAACATGCAACGTCAGCACCATATATACTCCAGAACAAAATGACCGAGCAGAAAGAAAAAACAGATATCTCTGTGAGATGACAAGATATCTGCTGTTGGAGGCCAACTACAGAACAGGTTGCCTTCCAACAAAATGTTGGAAAATCATTTGTGGCAGTAAAACTTGCAAAATAAAGCAATTTGATGCAAAAAAAAAGAAAGTTGTCGTAGGATTCGAACTTGCCATCACCTGCATCACAGGTAACTGCCTATCCAACTACGCCACAATAACGAACGGCAGACAGTGTGATGAAAGTGCATTATATTGCAGTCCAAGAAAACTCCCAAAGTTTAATGGTCAAAATCTCGATGACCATTGCTCATAGCATCCACATAACTGGTGAACCCCTTCAGCCCACTTATAGGCTTTCACCCATAAAAGATTTGTGGGGATCTGCGAGTCAAACACTGCAACCTCTCCTCTTTAGTCCTAGCTTACCTACAAGAGGCTCAATCTCGCGCTTGCTTTGCAAGGCTTCGATTGTCCTCTAAACTCAGCGCTTATTGGTGGCTTACAATAGGGGCGTGGCAGCCAAATCTTAGCCCTTGTCGGGTGGATCAACTGTCGTACTTCTTGCGTATTGCGCACCACCCCTAATGGTATCTATGGGAATACCTCCTTTTCTCAAGTATTGGGGTGGTTGCAAACCAGTGTACAATTGTTATAAGTGAACACTTAGCATTATACAAGTGGTGTAATTGTGGAAATAAACTCAGTGTTGTGTTACATACATTGGAGTGGTTTCAAAGGTTATTTCCGCGTATTGTAACTCGGAGCGTTACACGTTACTGTATTTAGCAACAGTGTCGCGTCCCGACATTGCATTGCTGGTTGGCATTCTATGCCAAAGGGTTGAAAAACCCACAGAAGCTGATTGGTCAGCAGTCAAAAGAGTGATGAGATACCTAAGTAGCACCATCAACCGGAAGCTTGAGTTATGGAGCTCTTCTGATCTGGAACTTCGGGCATATGTGGACGCAGATTGGGCCGGCGACAGTCGACAGGAAATCAACTTCTGGCTACGTCTATCAGCTTGGTGGATCGATAATCACATGGTCCAGTAAGAAACAGTCCACAGTGGCTTTATCTTCAGCAGAAGCCGAATACATAGCTGTTGCCCATGCCAGCAAACAGAGGCAGTGGATCGCGCAACTACTGCGTGACATGCGTATCCCAGTGATCGACCCGGCCATCATCTTTGAAGATAATCAGGGATGCATAAAAATGATAGAAGCAAACCATTCGAGTGCTAGGAATAAGCATATCGACATAAGCCATCATTTCATCCGAGATCTTCAGGAACGTGGAAAGATCAAGCTGAAATATTGTCCAAGTAAACAGATGCTAGCGGATATTCTGACCAAACCCTTGACTCATGATCCGCACTATCAACTAAGTACCGAAATGGGACTGTGTTAGCAGTTTTTGAGAATTGCCGTTTTTCTATTGAGAAGGGGTGTTGCGGTATAGAGCAATTTCAAGCGAGCAATGTTCTGCCCCGAAATGTTTGTTTCATTTTTGCTTGTATTGTTGTTAAATAGTACTCTGTAAAAAGCAAAGATGGCGCTACCAGTACAGTGTAGTGCATTTGTATATTGCATCATTACGGTGCGATCTTTGTCTTTGTTACAAGTCAGTCGTTGTGTGTTGCTCATTTGAGCTAGTTGCATCATTTCTGCACTCTGTTTGCTCATTAAAAGTTAACAGCAACCAATAGGAATAGTGGACATGACGTCCAATCTATGTTGGTCCGAGTATAACAACTTTTACAATTTCTTTCTCTGCTCTCCACTTGAATGACATGCATCTCGTATAATTTTTGCTAGATGAAAATATTAGATCCATAAACGGATATAAGCAAAGGGGCAACTTATATTTCATAGAGGATGTGCTATAAAAAACATTACTCTAGTTTTCTTGAATGATCCATCTCATTTGCATTTGATAACCATTTACATATTTTGCAATTCCAATTGAAATCCAAACATTCATTTTCAAAATACGTATGCGCATGTCACTGTCGTTCACAAATTCCACATAGCAAATTATTCTTCATGATCTGCCAATTCTCCATTTAGAATGTTCAAATTCTCATTGTTGCTTCCATAGCTGATCAGATACTGGAGAGCAAACTTGTTATGATCACACCTGCAAAAGAACACATAGCCAAAGATTCACCATGCGGCCAAAATTAGCCACAAATCGTAATTTTCGGAAGATCCGAGGAAACTTATACGCTCGAGTTCTAATGACACACTCACATTTTAGCCATGCTGTTATTTTTCAGCTGCAATACCTTCTGCAGGGAATGCAGAAGTGGAAGCAGTTTGGCGGCTTGCAATTTGAGTTGCGTACCACACCGCACAAGTATTTTATCGATCCACAATAGGTAAAACTCCAAATGCCGACTCGATTCCAATTCAGTGGACAAGAAGTTGAGAATTCTTTCCACGTACCTCTCCGGCAGGCTAGAAATTAGCAAATCAACTGCGAAAAATAACAAGATTATACAAGAGTTAACCACTATTTTGCAAAGGCATTTGAATCTGTCATTTTTACCACTTTGTATGTCTACTGCTTCGATCACTTCGCCTATCAGTCTTTTCTCGCCCAATTTTACGGCCATGGTGATTGCAGATAAGTATTCTCGATTGGACAGGGCAAGCTTGACGTTGTCCGTAGTGGCTGCGGTTTCCAGTTCAAGCGGTTCAAAGATCATTCGCTGATCGAACGAATATAACAGCAAGCCTTCGGTTGTAACCGCGGCCCAACACCTCCCTATTAATAGTCAAATAGTGAGCAATAATAGATCCAAAAAACAAAACTCAAAAAATGCAATTGAACGGAAATTAAGATTTCTTTCTCTTCATTAATGCATTAACTACCTGTAGGTGAAAACTTGACAGACGTAACACGAACTTCAGCTTTGTAATGCCGAGATGCCATATCGCCTTTTCTGACACCGGGTAAACTGATAGCAAAGCCGTCATCGGAATCATCGCGGTTTTCCACAAGAGCCAAGTTTCCAAATTGCGCCATTTTTCTAGTATTGACAAGATCCTAGAAATAATTGCCGAGAAATTGAAACATTGTTCCTACAAAAATAATCATTAAAAAACAAACAAAACGTTTGACTTCAGAATGGAAGTCCTCATCTTTCCATGACAATCGCAAACAGTACAAATAATTAATTATAATTAAAAATGAGAAGACCATAATTAAGTGAATTAAAACCCAGTCTATAATTTCGAAGTATTCATATGAAATCATACCGGCTACCATGATACAATATATTTGAAACAACACACAAGCAACTTTCGTATATTAGTTTACTCTCATTACATATAGTAGAAGCCAAATTTGCAATTTTGCCGCTATTATTTTCCGGTTTCAGACATTAAACTGAGAAATTTGTGTGAATTGCTTAAATCACGCAAGTTGTAGCTCGGAAAGCAACCATAACAGGGCCGCAATGCATAACACGCTACCAAATCCAGAATTCCTATTTTGTTATATTACATTACGTACTTGAACTCCATCGAAGCTGAGGTTTTTGGTGACAGCAAACTTCTTGCCCAGAATCTGTTCGTGAATGAAATATATGCAAATATTCTTGGACTGTCCAGCAGCTAGAATACATTTGCCATCGGCCGAATAGCACAATGTTGTGAAGCTCCTAAACAAAAACAGAAATTGATAAAGTATAAAGCATCATAATAAAAACGATTACTGAATTAAGAAAGATACCAGAGCCAATTAAAAAGGAATAAACAAATAAAAATTGAAAAATAACAAATCGAACTGAAAATTATAATCAAATTAAAAGTCATACACAAGTTAAAATGAAAATGATGAAAAAAAACAAAAATTTACATATATGAAGATAAACCAATTCAAATAAAAACAATAACAAAAAATAATGTCAAAAAACAAGTTTCTAATAACTTTTGAACTCAATAGCATTTCATTTATTTGCTAATATCAAATTCATCACTTACCAAAGAAAATTTTTTTACCTTTCGCTCGTTAGTTGCTAACAGATTGTATATATTATGTATTATTTGTCCAAATTCGGCCACTTACTTTCCTTTGATCGTCGCTTTGGACGAAACGAGATCGGTTTTACGGCGGTAACTTCCCAAGTCGTTCCTTCCCTCGATGCTGGCAACTTCCGCTGCTGTGTCCACGTCAAAAAACGTAATCTGACCATTGAGCGTTGCCACTGCCAGCTCGGCACCATCAGGCCTAAACTCTACTGCCAGCACTTGAAAAGGCATAAGTGGAAACGAAGCAGCAATTTCAATGCTAAAATTCCTTACAAAGTATGCTAGTATTAGATCATTATGTTAATAATAATGTCAAAACCTTCTGAACCAATGTTAATCGGCTCCCGGCTGCCGGTGCTGGAAAATACTTCCCACAGCCTGACCGACTTATCCGCTGAGCCACTAGCTAACAAAACGCCTTTCGGACTGAAGCGCACGCTGTTGATGGGTCCTTCGTGCCCAGATATTATCTAATATGCAGTTCGGGAATATGCAATGGAGTTATGTAGTTTGTAGCAAGTGAAATCAATCTATACATACTGTAAAACCTGTCATTAAACGTCATGGCATACTAATTTTCAACCCTTCCACCGGGGTGGTGCTCTATTGCAGGTGGCGTTCAATTACAGGTTGTACATATATACAGTGGGATCGCTTACCAATATTCAAGGGACCTAGGAAATCTGATATTTCTAACCAAACTTTGTTGTATGAAAATTAGAAAAATTTTAAAGAAATAAATAGTTATGATAAAAACAGGAGATAAAAGCATGAAATGAAATAGTTTATTAAACAGTTATACAGTGATAGTGGTTTGGTTTTTGCCAGTAAAACAGTAAGAGTAGTTTTGTCTGGTTGAATAAATTTCAATACTTTTCAAAGCCACCATTGATATTTGTGGCTTATTGACGAAAAAATAAGTACACCGAAAATGCGGAGGAAATTAAGAAAATTGCCACAGGCACAAAAAGGAAAGATTATTTTTTTTTGCACAAAAATGTAATACTTGTTGAGTATCTACCACCATGACTCATCTTTTCATTTGCCTTTACAATAATTTTTTTTTAAGTTGCCCAGAGACTTTATAAACACCGTGTTGATTCTTACTTCCATAAGATGACCTGTCGCCATGGACCACAGAAATATTTCAAACTCGTCCCACCCGCCTGCAGCGATAACTTCTCCGCTCGGATCGACGGCAAGGCATGTGAACTGTGTCGGCCGCGGAGACGTGAAGGTACGGAAGTTGCGATACCTGAAATAATGATAATGATATTAGTTCAACGACCAAAAAAGTTATTGTGGAAAAAATTTCAGTCGAGTGGGAGACAAATATGTTTTTGTGCACCTTTTCAGGTCAAAAGCTCTCACGGTTCCGTCTCTGGACGCGGTTACGATCGCCTTGCCATTCTGCGTGTAACAGACGGCACTCACGCCGCTTGTGTGTTCGGAAAATGTGACCACGCAGAAACCCGTGTCCACGTTCCAAACTTTAGTCTGTATTTCAGTATAAGAAGGGGTCATTTCAGGAAAATGATACAGTATCCGAGTTTTCTTGGTTTACACACATGCGCCTTTATACATTTGACTTCAATATGTATGCCTCATTACGTAATAATTACAATGGCTTTAAATTTTCATTTGCCTGCACAATATAAATGTATTTTTGAAGTTATCCAGAGACTTTATAAACATGCCGTATTTTAAGAACATGTGCATTTAAATCAAAAATTCCATTAATTGTTTGCTGATTCAGTTTATTTTTTGTGTACCTTTCCATCTTCCCCTCCCGTGGCGATAAACTGACCGTCTGGAGAATACACCAGGCAGGACATGTTATTGAAATGGCCCTGCTGCTTCAAGATGTAAGTTTCACTCTGCCATTCCCAGACCACGAGCTGACCGTCCTGTTTGCAGCCCAACGCCAGCCAATCGCCGCTGCAGTTAAATTGCACGGACGAGATGTGTTGGTCCGTGATGCTGATAGAAAATGCGAAGAGAGATATAAAAAAACAATACAAACGAATTTTTAACATGGATTTACATTGCAATTTTGCAATTCATTTTATAGCTTAATCGGCCAAGGTTTGCTAATGCAGGGTGCGAATTAATTTCCAAATTGAAGTGATTCTTCGAATATCAAAAAATATAAGTAAATAAATACATTT